>JAFMSR010000012.1:30444049-30746549 GCA_022818135.1 Saxidomus purpurata
TAACTCAAGTAACATGTTCCTACATGGCAGAAAAAGTTACAAAAGTTGTCATTGAAAATTTTGTCTCTGTGAAATATAATGAGTTTAATATTCAGTCGATTTTCTGTTTGATTGCTTTGTGTTAAGTTGATTTAATGTTTGGAGTAAATTTTCATTCATTTTGGAGGTAATTGTGCCAAATGGCATAATTTTGGATTATAAAGTGTTTTATTAAGTAAAAAAAAATATTGTGTAAAGAAAAACAACAACAACAAACATGACAACTTCAAGTCCTGGGAGAAAGAAATTGGATATTATGGAATTTGAGGTTAAGATACTTACATTTTTTGTTTCCTTTTGTTCCTGGATGTTGATATGAACTGAAAATGAAAGCAAATATTTGCTGTCATGTAGTTTGTTGGACAAATGTTATGGGTTTACAAGTTACACAGAGTTCTGGTGAACTTTTTTAATGGGATTTAGATGCTGCACAATAAAGGGAATACATGTTTAAGATGGATTTGCTGTACACATGAATTTATTTTGATACTTAATCTTGCAGTCTGTTTTAACATTTACCTTTGTGTCTTGTGATTTTCTGCCCACTTTATTCTTCCAAAATGACTCCCTTTTAAGGCTTTTCCAACAAAATTGTACATGACCTAGCCAAAAGGGCTGAATGTATTCTGTGTGATGTTTAAATGAGTATTATCATCTAGAGCCCGGTGGTGTGGCTATATGATAATATAAGTCATTCATTTTCAATATATATATAAGTCTGTTTCATTCTTTTCTGTAATACACTCACACCTGAGCTAAGAAGTTGGCTGTTCTGGGTGTCAGTAATGGCTGCTCACATCATTGCCAGCCTTCTACAGTAACTCAACCATAACACGTTCAACACGTCTCACAGTCACACAGATTCAGGCTTTGATGATCTGTTGTGTTGTTTTACTTTACTTTTCACATAGTTTTGTCAAATATTACAGGTGAAGAGACGGGAAGATGCCATCAAACGTCTTAAGATGGATTATGTAAACCTTCAGGAAATCAACAACAAACGAGAGGAAAAAGTAAGACTTTGTTTGTATCGCATTAGATTGTGTGTAAATGTCTATGTGTGCTGTTTTGAATGACACTGTATACATGTATATAGATTGAAGTAAGTCTTGTAATAGTCCTGTTGATTCATCTAGACGTGTTTATCAGTAATGGGCACTTTTCTTTTAATATGCATGTAGCTGATTGTTGAAACATGCTAAATTTTTGACAACAAATCTGATAACTGTATGCATGTTTTTTAATTTGATATAAGAATATTGGTTTATGTAAATTAATTAAGTTTTGTGGATTTAGTTGAAGGGAAGTGTAAATCGTTTGGATAACTTAGATTGGACTGTGAGTAAACTTTGACCCTTTCAGAATTTCTTGTCACCAGTCTTCATGTAGGTGTTCTCCTCTCGTTGTCTGTGCACGTAATATTTGTTTGTCTCTTGGCCTCTCTGCCAGTTTTCAGAATAATGGCATGTTTGGAAATTATTATCATGTGCTCACTGACACCTGACTGGTTGGTTACCTTAGTCACGGGACCATCAGACTCCGAAAGTGGCTTAGATGGTAGCAGATGTTTTTTTATAAAGCACTGGGGGTCTTGCTTTTTCAAGTAAAAAGAAGACTTTAAGGAGAGAGTTTGTGCATTAGAAAAAAATGCGGTCTAAATCATTCACTACCTTAACAAGAATGTTGAACTTTTAATATAAGTATAACTTGCAATAATAAAAGTATAACGTGCAAAAGCATTTTAAATGAGATTTCTTTTAGCTTATCTTCTTAAAATGAACTTTTATGCTGACCTAGTTTCAGGACTAAAGTGTCAAAATTTAATATATTTGAATAAAATTATGTTTAATGATTCAAATAGCTAATCAAAGACAGTTTAGACTTTGTTTGTGAGTTGCCAAAAAATATACCCGTAGGATGAAGAACAATAATAAAAATGCTCTGTTCTTTCAGAAAATAAATATTTTCAGTGTGTATTAACAAATTCACATTTTCCTTTCTCACATTCATTTATGTAGCTTTTCACGAAAAAATAAATTGTGTCAAAGTTTACTGACAGACGTTGTATCGGCGAGTGATAGATCTCAAGATATAGGAAGATGACTAGGTACTCTCTGATCTGATTCCTTCATGGCATGATATGTCAGTGTTTCAGTTGTATCGTCATTGCTTAGTTCTGATAACTGTAAACCAACTTAATATTGCCGTGACTCAATTTCACTACAACTCAATTTTGCACTTTACAAATGTCAAAAATATTCATTGAGAATTAATTTCACATGTTTGCAGAAATTATTTATGCATAAGATTTAGTGCCATACAGTCATAAGTGCGCCTCTTTTATCATTTAAGCTAAACTGCTATTGCATTGAATATTTGATGCAGAAAGCATTTTTGAAGCAATTAAGATTTACTCATTAGGGGGGGGGGGGGGGGGGGGGGGGGGGGGGGGGGGGGGGGGGGGGGGGGGGGGGGGGGGGGGGGGGGGGTTTTTTTTTTAAATTTTTTAATTTTTTTTAAAAAAAAAAGGGGGGTTTTTTTTTTTTTTTTTTTTTTTTTTTTTTTTTTTTTTTTTTTTTTTTTTTTTTAAAATATTGGTTTACAGTAATGGCTCAGATATATCCAGTTTATTTATTAATTGGTTGAATAATAAAAAACATGTGCTACAGATAAATGGAACTTATAGTGTAAGTTTTATATGATATAATATTACACAAATAATACATGGACATATAATAGACATTGAATAGTGCACCTATGTACATGTACCTGCTTCACTAAAATGCATTTATCTCAATATGACTAATACTGTGGGTCATGTATACATGTAGACTTAATGCTATGAAACTTGTTCACTATGAGATTAAATGTAACACCCAGGCGTTGTAGAACTTTGAAGGAACTGCCACATGTTGTTTGACACCTAAAATAGTCTATGTATTTCAGTTTAATTATTTGTTTGTAACCTTTTAAAATGCAGTAAGAACAAGAATTTACATGCTTTTGATAAGTTTTGAAGTGGAGTTAGAAATCAACTTTTTCAGTTAGGTTGTATAGTTGGATTAGATATAAGCATTTGGGTCATAATACTATTCTGCTTGTTTCTTCACCGGAAATTGCTGAAAAATAGTTAGGTCTGCAGTTTGTATAATGTTTATCATAAGTATAGAACAGAATGCATGAATTTTTGGTACAATTTTGCTAGTTATTTAGCATGCATTGAGACCAATATGCATAATTTGTTGCTGCCTTGAATATATAAAGAATGCTATTTAAGATGAAAAAAAAACACCATGAAATGTGTTATGCAGTAAGGAAACCAGCAAAGACATTGGATTTTTTGCACAGTGTGACTGTTAAATGAGAAAACAACATATATATAGTCTTCAGTGATAATCTTCTGTTTCATAATCTTAGAAGGAACACTTCTATTGCTAAATTAAAAGTGTTAATTCAGTGTAGAATTGTGTCATTTCTATCATACATAATTTACTCACTGAGGTGTTTATTGTACTTCCAGATAAACCAGCTGGAAAGAGAGGTGGAGCAACACAAAACACAGCTACGGACAGCAAACACTGAGGTAGTGTCTTTCATCATGTTCTCTGTATATTTTCTGCAGCTTTTGATAATGATATAGGGTTTATTTTTTCTTCAAACAAAACTGTTTTGTGGTAAAATATGAGTGTATTAATGACTCAAATGGAGATAATTTCTTTAAAACATCACTGTTAAAAGTCTCAAATGGAATGCATCTGATTTTCTCAAGTGAGCTGAGTTTCGAAACTAACCAATCACAAGTAAGAGAATTTAGACTGGTTTTATAGATAAAATGATAGTTGTACCTCACAATTGGAATAACACAAATTGAGAACCATTCCGTATCACATTAAAGGTGATGTCAAACAAGAGTCAATAAAGTATAAAACTGTGGGATGTATTTCAGATTGACCAGAAGAAAGGCAGCATCACAAACCTTGAAACACAGGTAGAGGAATTGAAGAAGCGTAGCTCTAACCAGCTTGATGAGATTAACCGACTAGAGGATCAAGTCAGAAACATGAACATTGACCAAACTGCCATGCAATCAAAAATAGATAATCTTCAGCTCAATGTAAGTGCCTCACAGGTTTTGCCTGACACATCAATGTTTTAACTTTTAATGTTTTGTGTCAAAGAAATGTGAAATGGTACATTGACTTTAAGGCATCTGATAAAATATGATTGGGAAGTTTATACTTTCTACAGTTTTAGAAGTAACCTTGAAAATGGTATAACCCTGTGTAAAAAAGTTTCATTGTTGATATAAATCCCTGTAAGACATAATGAAAGTCTTTAGATAACCAGTAAGATGTAAGAAAATGCTAATGATGCATCATAGTAGGACATACAAAAATATTCATCAGTCACTAATCAAGATCAATAATAATAGAGGAATCACTCTGAACATGTGGATGGACCTCTTTGAAATGTAGATGTAAGATGACAATATATTAAATGCAGTTCAGCATAATTAAAAACTTGTTAAAGAGCTGGTAGATGTAGATATACATGTATGTGTAAGGTGATTGTATGTTACAGGTGAACAATAAGGAAGACTTTATCAGTCAGTTGAAAGCAGACCTGGCCTCTATTCATAGACAACAGAAGGAGACAACAGACAAGGTAATGGTTATAACAACATTGTTCTTAACACTTCCCCCTGCATCACTCATTGGCTGTAACTATCATTTGAGGGCAAATACTAGAAATTAAGACCAGATAGATTAAAATGTCTGTCTTTAATTTTCAAGTCCTTTCACAACTAAACAGAATCTTTCAAGCAACAATGACCAGTAACTGCAGAGGCTGTGAAAGAAACTTAAAATGAATTGAGACTGTAGACATAGACACGTCAACAAACACTTATTTTGAAACTTCAGTAAATTTTAATTATGACTTGAACTTTACAATTGGAAGCTGATCTAGTGACGAGCCTATCCTTGACTCACTAAGCACAGATACACTAAGAAACTGGCTGGCTATTTTTCAGCACAATACACAATATTTATAAGGTATATTTTGTTTGACCAGGTTGTTGTAAGAGATGATACCATTCAGAAGTTAAATGCAGACATTGGAAGACTCAAGTCCTTGAATAACGAAAAGCTCCATGAAGTGAGCAAACAGACAGAAACAATTAAAAAACTACAAGACGCCCTCACACAGTGTCATTATGACCTAGATGAGACCCGTAAAAAGGCTGAGGAAGATGTAAGTACTGTTTGTCTGCACATTTGTAAGCCATGCTGGTAGATGTTAGTTTTGAGCCATAAGACTGTTGAATGTTTTAAAGCGCATAGTCAAAAGTGTGGGTGGCTTTTTGTAAAACTTTCTACCAAAAATTTTATTAGAATTGATCAGAAACTAGGAAAATTCATTATTGAAAATATGCCTTAAAGAGAATTTAACTCATCCTTTTGCATAGTATATTTATGGTGAAGTTGGCATGATACTTATGTACACTAATAAATAATGATAAATGTATTAGATTCATTTTCTTGTAATATTGGTTAATAACAAGTATGTAGGAAATTAACTTTATTAGAATAATGTAAATACTCCAATATCATCAAAGTGCTGTAACAGTGAATGGTCCTGACAGTTTTTCTCCAAATTGTACATTGTATTATTGTAGAAGCAAATACAGTGAAATCTGACTGGTTCTTTTACAGAAACATGTGAATGAGGAGCAAGTGAAACATCTACAAGAAGATCTGCTTGAGTCCCAGTCGCAGTACAGTAAATGTTACAATGATGTAAGTTGCTGGAACTCCTTTATTTTTTATTTAGATTGTTTATAGTCCAGGAGAACCGTGGGATTTCTCCCGTGGTGAACCAGACTAGGCCCCATAAAACTTTTGCGTCGCAGTTTTTAATAATTGCATAATATTTCATTATACCCCCGCACAACGAAGTTGTAAGGGGGGTATACTGGAATCAGCTTGTCCGTCCGGACGTCCGTCTGTCCGGACGTCCGGCCGTCCGTCGGTTTTTCCTTGTCCGCCCAATAACTTAAGATTCCTTTGACCCACAGTCTTCATATTTGGCATGGAGGTTAGTCATGACTAGTAGATGACCCCTATTGATTTTGAGGTCACCGGGTCAAAGGTCAAGGTCACAGGGGCCTTGACTTCAAAAAGTTTTCGCCCAATTCCTTTGACCCACAGTCTTCATATTTGGCATGGAGGTTAGTCATGACTAGTAATGACCCCTATTGATTTTGAGGCACCGGGTCAAAGGTCAAGGTCACAGGGGCCTTGACTTCAAAAAGCTTGTCCGCCCAATAACTTAAGACTGGCAGTCTTCATATTGGATGGAGGTTAGCATGATAGTAGATACCCATTGATTTTGAGGTCACCGGGTGGCAAAGGTCAAGGTCGACAGGGGCCTTAACTTAAAAAGCTTGTCCGCCCAATAACTTAAGACATATTTGACATGTTTTAACACTCCAACCCATAGGAAAGGAGGAGTTATTGACAACGGTATATATAAACTTTGATCCAGCAGGAATAATTACTGATATGATACCTACCTATTACAGTGACCACTTTGTGCTTGGTGTAGCTATACCATTTCACCATTTATAAACTCTGCAGTTGTAATTTCATTCAAAGATCATTTTGTGAGTATTAACATTTCATTCTCCATCTACATTTTCCATTTTCACATTTGAAGCATACAATTATGTTCACATAATTGTATTCATCATAAAACACCCCCAGGCAAAGCTGCATGAAGGGGGGGGGTTCAAGTCATGCAGTGGCAGTTTCAGTTTTAGGTCAGTAGGTCAAAGGTAAAGGTCACTTTGATCTTTGCCACTAAAAACATGTAGTATACATAACTAGGCAATGCACAGGCTTACTACCCTCAGATTTAACAGGGAGGTCCTCCTTGAGCTGTAAATAACCACTGTTGATTCTGACAAAGCGGTATGCGGGGGTATTCAGGCCATGACAGTGGCAGTTCTAGTTCTTTTTACTTAGACTTGAGACAAAATTTACTAATTCTGATGTTTTAACTACCTTTCTTGCAGATGTTGAAAGCAGAAGATGACATTGATAAATTAAAGGGGGATAACTCCAATTTGAATAAAATAAGTCAGTCAACAACAGACGAGGTATCTTCCCTTCAAGAGCAAGTACACCAGTTAGAACTAGACCTCACCATATCTCAGGAAAAACACAGGACTTGCCAGAAAGAGGTATGTATCAAGGGAAACAACTAAGGGCGAATAATATTGAATTTGTTTTGAATTACTTCCCTTTACTCAAAGCCCAGAATAACTAAACTTACAGTTTTAATGTATTTCAACACGCATGATTTTTTAATTCAGAACTTTTCTGCCAGTAAGTTGCTCAGTGCATGATTGAATCCACCAACACAAGATTAGCATAAAGTAATAAAAAAACACATTTTCAGGTTGCAAGCCGGGATCAAACTTTACTGAAAATTCAAACGGAGCTGGACACTACTGTTGAGAAATATTCCGGAGCAGTTGATGAAGTAAGTCTTTCAAACTGCAGTATTAAAGTTTTAGATTTTTTTTGAAGCACTTGCGTAAAAAAAAAATGATGTCCAAAAAATAAACTGATTGTTAATGATATTTGAAAATATTTTTATTTAGAAGGACAGTAGTAGTGTGGTGTAAAATGCTGACTAAACTTGACAATATTACCAGGTAACTGAGGGTATCTGAACAGTATCTATACCATAGGCACTGCAATTAAACCTGATAATGCAATAGAATGTTTTAAAATCTATGTGAATACACAGGGGTGTATAAAGACTGAAGCATATGCTTATGCTGCTACTTTCCAAGAAAACTACCATCAGTTGCCACTGGCTGTCTATGTCCCTAGAAAATCTTATCTAACTTTGAAGTATATGTGTTGTAAAAAAAAAATATCATACTAACTTTGTAGTGTAAGATCCGAGATGACGAGATGCAGAGATTGAACGGCAAAGTGAAACAGCTGCAGCAGGAAATACGTAACCTCAATGCCGAAATGGAGGAACGAGATCTAAAGGTAATGTACACATCATGTGATCTATTCAGATAAATAATGCTTGCCTTCTTGTTCTATAAACGGCTTTCCCAGGTCAAGCCTTATCCATGAAATAAGTCTGAAACATAAGGGGTTTTAAGTTGCAAGGTCTCTGTGTAACTATAGGGGTTTATTTCAGACAAAAGGAACAAAATATTGCTTTAATTGAAGTAAATAAAACAGAAATTGACATTAATCAAGTAAACTGCAATGAAAAGGGACTAAACTTACATAATTCTTGCTGCTTGTATGTGTGATAATGGCAAGCCTAAAATACATGGAAGGTAGTGAGGATGACTTTTACTTACCAGATTGCTGGTAAAGATGTACCCAGAATTTGCAATGATAATTGGATCATACACTGTAAAACAGGTTTTATTCGCGATCATTTAATTTTCTGTAATATTCGCGATTTTAGTACTTCACGAATTCAAGAATGTCGTGAAAAATTCCTTATCTAAATTAAATTTCATCCGAATTTGTTGTACTTACAAACGTACCTTTTGTATGTTATGAAGTTAACTGACAGTACCTTGCCGTATTCAAGGGAGAGAACTGCAGCTACGTATCTTAGACAATGAAAACAAGTTAATCCCTTTAGAGTGTATCCACCCAGCAGGCCATTGTAAGTTACAACAAGGACAGTATACAGTACTATAATACGTTTAATATTACAAACTGTTCCGTGTCAAATAACTACTAGTAGCTCATCACGCACGTTCTCCACATAAGGCACTATGATATTTTTCACAAATCAGAAAGTATGAAAACGCAATCTATTGTTAATGTTTAATATGTTAGTTCACACGTTTTGTAATCTGAAAGTATGAAAACACAATCTATTGTTTATGTTTAATACGTTAGTTCACAAGTTTTGTACAATATCAGTTGCCGGACAATAAAATGGTTTGCGACGCTAGATAATTTATAACGGACATCAATTATCTTCTTACTTAAACAAATCGATCGATACAAGTAGGATTATACAATTTGTACAGGGAACGGCAATTTCGGCTTTGGGTTAATTTATACGACGCACATGTATACTAAGTCAAAAACCAAGGTTATCCAATGAAGACTTCACTTCTGATTTTCAGGATGTTGAATTTCGGGACTTTAAAAAATACACGAATTAATAAAAACATCAAAATTAGACAAAAATCGCGAAATTTCGGTGTCGCAAAATAAAAGTGTTTTACAGTACATTTAAGAAACTGTTCAAAGTAAGACTAGGTAGTGGCATTGATCATGCTACAGGCATTTTGGGGATATATCATGCTGTGTTTAGTGCAAATTGATTGGAGGAATTAAATCATTATCTTTTTTCTGCCATTTCAAGTGGGAATATTGCCAGTTACAGATTGAGAGTAGATACTCGGGAACTGGGCTTAGTCGAAAAAGCAATTTCAAAAAAATATATTTATGTGAGCCGAACTTTGAATGTCTATATGTTCATTTGATTGACAGGGAGCCAGGGACCAGAAGACAATACAGCAGCTTCAGCATGATCAGGAAATCACATTACAAGAGGTAACTATAGTAACAGTATCTAGGCAACAGTTTACTTTTCTTAGTGCGCACTTAGGTATAATTTACTATGGGAAAAGTGTTAAATGATTTTTTAACAAAATTCGTAGAGGGTTTTAGGTTATTGGCTTAGTGCTGCACCAAAGTTTTCAGGAAGTGTTTTATTAGTAAAACAGATGTTCATAGATTGAACGTCAGATAGAGTAATGGAAGGGATAGCTGACCCTTTACTGCACAGTAGGTTATTAGCACCATGTTACACCGTACTGACATAGCAGTGTGAATTGTCTGATAGTAGTACTGAGTGAAAAAGATGTTTAACTTACAATTTGAAATAGAGATTGTGTTGAAGCAAATGAAAATGCAAGTTCAGTATTTGATATATTCTGTACCATGGTATTAAGTATATTACCAAGATAATTAAGTATTGCTTGTACATGCTGTATACTAAGTAAATATATACATATCTTGTTTCTTTTTAAAAGATATCTTTCGAGGCAGTTTTTTCACTGAGGAAGTCAAAGGACTAGCTTTCAGATTTATTTATTTCATTTATTTTGAGCACTATTTTAGTGAAATCAGTTTTTTGAATTTCCAAAATGTGTATATGATATTTTTTTTAAATTATTGGTTGAATCTTATAGCTGTACAAAATTATTCCCAATTAGTGTAAATATTTAAATGAGTAGAAAGCTAGTTCTTTGCATGGAATGGAAGCCCGTGTTTGTTAAGGTAAAAAGACTACATTGGTTAACTAGGGCATGTACTGTTCTTTTAGCATGTTTTTGTTTTTCAATGGATGAAGATGGTTTACGAATATTGAAGACCTAAGGGAGGAATTATCATAATGGTTCCAATGCAGGACTTGGTGAAATATCATAATATAAATCATAAAACATTTGCCATTTGAAGCATTCTCCTACTGTAGAGTATTTAGTTAATACTTCAATGTTTAATCAACGTAAAGGGTAAAAAGATATTTTTTTCATTTGGAAGTGTTGTTCAAATAACCATAGGTAATTTCACGGTATACCTTCCAAATATGGACATGTATGAAATATACTATATTGTTATTGTTTACAGCACTGTGATTGATAAGCATGTTTCACAGTTACTTTAACATGCAGTAGGCATCATGAAAGAAACAGCAATAATATTTGTCATTTAAGTCAGTGAATCATTAATGGTCGTGCAAGTTTCACATGTCCGTTTGAGCAAGACATAGCTGCATGCATGTGAATATTTATTTCAGCTCGGTTTGGGTCTCATTTCCTTCATATTCAAATTCCAAACTTGGATGACAGATTATGTCAGTGAATTGCAAGAAACAAAGTCTGTCGAGCCAATGTCTGTCTGTGTTGTTTGCCATGCAGTAGTGTACAGTTTTACATCTTTGAAACTCAAAGTCCATTTTAAAAATTCAGCAGTGTAGGGACTAAGTAAGGAACAGTGATGCACTTGAGTAAAGTCTTGCAGTGCACAGCCTACGTAGAGAGGCATTAGTGGTATGAAAAATGAATGCTTGAAAAAAAACAACAGAAATATATGTTTGTTCATTTGTTAACTGAGTCAAGGTTTAGTGTATATCATAGTATTATTTTTTGTGTTGGTTTTTTTCCTTTCATAGACCCAGCACCAGGTAACCATAGTAACTCTTCACTGAAATGTTTCAAGCTTGTAACTTACTACATCAGCTCAGTAATGTGTATATATTGTCACTAAAGTTTGTATCATTTCAGGTTGGGGGTTGGGGGCGTGGTTGGTGGGGTGGTGGTCGGTGGTGGTGGTGGTCGGTCGGTCGGTCGGTCGGTCGGTGGTCGGTCGGTCGTGGTTTATGGTTTCGGTGTAACTCTGAACGACTTGACGTTAAAAATATTTGGTACACAGATGCACTAAAAACAGGTCAAGTCGCTTTGGGGTCGTAGGTCAAGGTCAAGGTCACAGTGACCCGAACAGTAAAACAGTTTCCGGATGATACTCGTCGGACCAATTTAATAATTTTTGGTACACAGCGTAACATCATGAAAACAGGTCAAGTTTGACTTTGGGGTCAGTAGGCCAAAGGTCAAGGTCACAGTGACCTTGAACAGAAAACGGTTTCCGGATGGAACTCATGAACGACTTGACCGATTTAAATAATTTTTGGTACACAGTGCATCATCAGAAAATACAGGTCAAGTTCGCTTTGGGGTCAGTAGGTCAAAGGTCAAGGGCACAGGATCCTGAACAGTAAAAGGTTTCTGGATGATTACTCATGAAAGACTTGACCGATTAAATAATTTTGGTCACAGGTGTTACATCATGAAATACAGGTCAAGTATGACTTTGAGGTCTGTAGGTCAAGGTCACAGTGACTCGGAACCGTAAAACAGTTTGGATCATAACTCATGAACGACTTGACCGATATATATTATTTTTGGACACAGCGTAACATCATGAAATACAGGTCAAGTTCGACTTTGGGGTCGTAGGCCAAAGGTCAAGGTCACAGCGACCCTGAACAGTAAAACTGTTTCCGGATGATACTCATGACAGGCTTGACCTATTTAAATAATTTTTGGACACAGGTGTAACATCATGAAATACAGGTCAGGTTTGACTTTGAGGTCTGTAGGTCAAGGTCACATGATTTGGAACAGTTAAATGGTTTACGAATGATAACTTAAGAACACTTGGGGCTGGTCTGAAATTTGATAGGAGGTGTGAATTAACATGTTTGAAATAAACCTATAAATTTAAAAAATCCATACTTTCCAACCTTGCATATTTGTGTACTATTAAAACAATACATTTACACAACTTATTGTATAATAACTGAAATGTATGTCCTTGTGGCCATTCCTTTCTTATGGTTGCCATACTTCTGTGACAAAGCTGTATTGTGGGGGTATAATTCGTCACTCTTGTGACAGTTCTAGTTTTAAATGTTTGGAATGTATGTCATGTTATTTTAAAACAATGGCTGATGCATATATTTCACTGTGCTGCTTCAGATGATTTGATTTTCATTAAAACTTTAATGATTTTTTTCCAAAAAGCATGGAAGTATTTGTGCATATTTACTCCTTAACAAATCTACTAATAACTGTTATGTAAAGCTTGAATCTAATGTAAAATATGTTTTATAAAAGTTAACATGAAAGAAAAAGAAAACTGAAAAATCTAGATTTAGTAGATATGTCCCATTATGTCAGATTTCCCATGTTGTCAGATTTCAGTGATAGAAAATAGAGAATAAAACAACCTTAGAGCATGTGAGCCTTACTTTAAGAGGTTTACACACCATACAATCTGAACATTATTGTCAACTCTAATTTCTGGGAATTTAATAGGATAGGCTTTCACCAGTATTGCTGAATCACTTATGCCTCATTTAGGGGTGAGTTATGTGAATAGCATACCAAAAAAGCCATCATAATATTTTAAGGAATCTGTTTTGAAGATTTTTTAAGTACACAAAAATACAAGAAAATACAATACTCAAACACTTTGTATAAAATGCATTGCTTAAATTGTAAGTTGAGACGACTTCATTGAAATCTGACAAACCTTTAAACAGAGAAATTCTTGGTTAAGGGTTCTTAAGATCTTTGTCTATGTGTTAGTTTAATAAATGGTAGTTGGACAAAAATCTTCTGTAGAAATATCACTTATAAAACAGATTAGAAGATGTGTTCTATAACACTATACATGTATGTGTCAATGGCTTTAACTTTAGAGATTTGAAGCCAAATTAATTAGAACTGGACAGTAGCCATGTAAATTTCAACATGTATATAATAGTCTTTCAAAGCTAAGACCCTAGCTCAGTCTTTCTTTCTGTTAATCATTTACTGGTAGTTTAAACTTCCTTATTCTTACATGGATTGTAGATATAAGTACTTCCAACTTTGGTTAAATGTGCTAGAGTTTTCCCTTGATTTCAGTCCAGTGTTGATGCTGGATTTCAGTCTAGTAATCATGTCAGTCCAGTGTTGATGCTGGATTTCAGTCTAGTAATCATGTCAGTCCAGTGTTCATGTTGGATTTCAGTCTAGTAATCATGTCAGCCCAGTGTTCATGCTGGATTTCAGTCCAATGTCAGTCCAGTGTTCATGCTGGATTTCAAACCAGTAATCATGTCAGTCCAGTGTTCATGCTGGATTTCATTCCAGTGATCATGTCAGTCCAGTGTTCATGCTGGATTTTAGACCAGTAATCATGTCAGTCCAGTGTTCATGCTGGATTTCAGACCAGTAATCATGTCAGTCCAGTGTTCATGCTGGATTTCATTCCAGTAATCATGTCAGTCCAGTGTTCATGCTGGATTTCATTCCAGTAATCATGTCAGTCCAGTGTTCATGTTGGATTTCAGTCTAGTAATCATGTCAGTCCAGTGTTGATGCTGGATTTCAGTCCAGTAATCATGTCAGTCCAGTGTTGATGCTGGATTTCAGTCCAGTAATCATATCAGTCCAGTGTTCATGCTGGATTTCAGTCCAGTAGTCATTTCAGTCCAGTGTTCATGCTGGATTTCAGACCAGTAATCATGTTAGTCCAGTGTTCATGCTGGATTTCATTCCAGTGATCATGTCAGTCCAGTGTTCATGCTGGATTTTAGACCAGTAATCATGTCAGTCCAGTGTTCATGCTGGATTTCATTCCAGTAATCATGCTGAAGGAGGGAATTCCTGTAGGCCTGGTAAAGTTTCGCTTTTGAAGGGATTTGAACCTGCCATCACAATGAATTATATAAGCTGTAAGTAGGGTAGGCTGTCTGTTCCTTTCGGGTAGAGAGGACAACTAGTAACACCATGTTCAAAAACATAAAAATCTTATACAGACAAACCAGAAATCACACTTTAGACACCTGAAAGATTGGTTCAGCTCTGCAATCATGTTTTTAATTTCTGTTCACCAGACTGAGTCTGTTTTTACATCCAAATGTTCGAGTGCCATCCCTGTCCTGAGATCAGTGTCCTTTGTAACATTTCAGTAAGACATATTGTTTATAAGATTTGTTCTTACTGTAATGTTTGGAAAAGTTTGGAAAAGTTAATTATGTGTCCTTCAATGGTACTTGAATATCAGGAATATATTTGACTTACTACTTAGAGATTTCCCTGTGGATTGTCGAGACTTTTGTCCAGTAGATCTTTTCAGAGTCTTTCTGTTTCTTTCCAGATTTTTTCCTTTACAGAAACTTGAAAAAATCTTATTTGTTTCATTTAGATATAAAGATTGTGGTCACAAACTTTAAGACATTTTCTTGCAGTTATTGCTTAGTGCACATTTTCTGTAAGAAAATTATCTGTACATTTTCTGAGTTGATACTTTACTACGATGTATCATTTCAAAGGTCTTTAAGCTTAGCAATGAACTAGACAGCATTAATTGTTTCAAATAAATGATAGAAACCTCATTTAATTAGGTATTTTCAATCATAAGTGAAAGTTTTATTGAGTTAGAATATAGCACAGGGATTTACCTACTTGAATTAAATTTTTGATAATCAGAAATGGGACAAGACATCCTCAAAATAAGTTCCTTTTACCACTTGTAGACACCCACAAAATGACATGCCATATAACAGTAGTAACCTGTATATGCTGCTGAAATTACAGAAAAAGATGATGTTACAGATGATGTGAATCAAACAGTGGAAATATATAACTGTTATAGGAACGGAAAATGTTAAATAGTACTTGCACAATCTTAATTACTACTAAGTGAAGGTGAAAACATGGATTTACATTAACATGTTCAGTTTTAATTAGAACTGCATTGCTTCCAGTGTTTTAAAAGCTTCAGTTTTGTCCATTGAGATATCTGATTAACAGTGCGGCTACATGTATTAATATTTTAATTTGGATGTTTTGTATAGATCAAGAACCATCTACGTACCATCGAACAAATGAAGACAGATATGCAGGTCATGAGGCAGACACACAACCAAGAGGTCAAGCGTTTCCAAGACGACATAGAGGAAACGAGATCTGATATGAACAGCACAAGAACAGAATTGGATGAAACTCAGCAGCAGAATATGGAAATGGCAGCAAATATTAAATCTCTGAATGATGAACTAGACAGGTTCAGACAAATGCAAGAAGAGACCTCCATTGAGGTGAGTTTACTTTTTGGCTTTAAACTATGAAACTTTGACTAGTAAAGCAAGCAGACTGAGGATTTCTTCTGAGAATTTTATCAAGGTCCGTCCAAAAGAGCACTTATGTTAGCTTAATATCTGGATGAGACCCCGGCATGTCTCCGTCATGCCTAAAAAACAAAATTTTGAAGCCAGAAATAGGAGAAATTTACCTGACTGCAATTTCCAGCTAGTATAGCCAAAGGTTGAATTTGATTGGTTACCAAAGAGTAGGCCAATCACGGCGACCAATGAGATGTAAGTGTGATTGACCTAGTTTCTGAGGATTTCTAGTCAGTGGGAACTTTATGTACTGGGAGGCATATACAATAGAACATATAATGCGTAAGAAACTGTTTCAGAGTTGTGAAGTATTGTTTTTGAAAGCCCATTTATATGTGTTGTCAATGTTTTTGGAAATTACAAACTGTAAATAATGATATTCCCAAAATAAAGTTGCAGAATGTTGAATGATAAAAGGTCTTCAAAAATGATATCAAAAGCTCTAAAATGGAAACTTAAATATAAAATACACTAACTATCAATATAGTGATTATGTTCTTGATTCCAGACGCAGCGTCATTTAGACAATATAAGGCACCAGGACAAGACAATATCTGATCACAAGCAGCAGGTGCTTGTTCTTGAAGATCAGCTTCACAAAGCTCAGGAAGAACTACAAGTTCTCGATGCAACTCTGAGTAATTACAAACAGAAATATTCTCAGAGTAGTAATCAGGTAGCCCACCTGGACGGCACGGTTAAAAATCTGCAGGAAAAATTAGCGGAATCAAGAAATCGTGAATTAGAAAAAGATCAAACAAACGATGCATTAAGAAATGATCTAGACAATTTGAACAAAATGTATAGTGAGTCAAAACATGAAGTGGAGAAATGCGAAGATGTTATTGAACAGTTGACACAAGAACTGAACTCCTCCCAAGAGGAATTGTCTCTAACTCAGAGCAGGTACCAGGAGGCTGAAGAAAATATAAAAAATCTGAAAGACAGAAATCAGGATCTCCAGTCAGAGGTAAGATAAACCAGGATCAGAACATTCGATTTCAACTGCAAAATAAAGTTTAAATTTATCTATCCTTTGTATCCATGGACCTTAACATGGAGTCTTCCACACTGCTAGAAATAAGTGTTTATTTTGGGGGTAATTGGGGCAAACACAGGTTAGTACAGTCAAATTTACAGCCAACTGAAAATCGAATATGCGGCTTGTACTATTGCTTGATTATTCTAATTGTGGACTTAAAAAAAAACCACACATCATTATTGCACTTTATGAATGCTCATGTATGTAGTGGTAGCTTAAAGTACACAAAACTTCCTTTATTACAGGCCTTGAAATATGAAGAAAGATCCAAACGCTTAGAGAATGAGCTCCACACATACAGAGGGGATCACAACCACTCAGACCAGGAGTTCATTGAGAAAGAAGAGAGAATAACTCAGCTTGAGTATACTCTAGATGAGACACAGAACGAGCTTCACAACAAGTTACGCGTGTTGTCAGATCACCAAGACCAGCTGAATGAACTCAAGATTGACTTTGCAGGAGTCAGAGAGCAGAAAAATGCTGCTTTGAAAGAGGTCAGTAGTATTGGTATTTTCCTTTGGCATAAACTGAAGTGTCAAATTGTAGAAGCAGATAGGTAGAATGTTTCGCTGATCATTTACAAGGTCAAACTATTTACGTTATCCTTCAGTAGTGAATTCTTGGACTTAATGAAAGAAATGCTACTATGAATTATATTGAGAGAATGAAATGTTGAATTTCACATTTGCTGTTAGTTTGAGCCCTGTTTGGCTGTCGAAGGAAGGAACTCAACCTGTTTCCTCACTGTTCCCAGTAGGGTTGCAAAATTCGCTATATTCTATATACTGTTGTTATGAGTAAACTTGAAATAAACAATAAGGAAACATTTACATTACAGATTGACAGACTGGAACAGAACTGTGGTCAGTTACAAATGAATCTTGCCAAGGCCCAGGCTCAACACAAAGAGGATATAAGACAACTTGAAGACCACATATCAAAACTAGATGATGGCCTTAGACAAACGCAGGCCCGTGGTACAGCTCTCGAACAAGAGATTGCCAGGAAAGAAGAACAAATTAAACGTTACGAGTCTGAAATAAAGTCACTGAGAATGGACATAGCAAACAAGTCTGATGAGGTTAGTTGAAACTACCACCTTTTTTAAAAGTTTTACCAAATGACCAAACAGTGATGAGAAAATTAGAAAACACTTCTAGGCTTTTTGTACATCTAGGCAAAAAAAAGAGTAAAATTTGGTGAAAATCAGGTTTTCTCTATGCCCATGTCAAAAGATAGTATAGCAGTAAAGTAAATCCATAGAATTGAAAGGGAAGGAACTCTTTTTTGATTGTCTTATGGAACAATGTACAGAACAGAAGAGTCTGAAAAAAATCACAAAATTGTCAATATTTTAATTAGACAAACAGAACACTGTCTCAGGAAGAATGGACAAATAGCATTGGTACTTGGCCATTAGAAAACTTAATAGAAAATTGCAAACTCTTGTCTCATTTTTTAAGGAGAACAGAACTGTGACTAGTATATTAGTTTAGCTCATGTACTACCTTTTATTGTGTCAGTTCAGTTTTGCTGTGACAAAAACCTAACAGTTGTACATAGAAGACATGGAACCAAATCCTCTTACACTAATGCTGGTTGATTCCTTTATTTAACGGCTACAAGTATCAGGATGTTAGTTTTACCCACAGGAAAGCTCATATAATGAACTATGTCTAGTTTGACAATATCACATGTACAAATATGTTATAGTTTTGTTTCTTTTATAATCAGATGTTTCTTTTTCAGCAGTATTGTCAGATTTACTCAAAGCTTTTAGAAATTTTCGGAAATAGGATATTGTTATCCCTTATGATTGAAAAATATGTAGAATTTGTAGGTGAGAACTTTGTAGTGTTGTTTGGACACAAGGATGTTTGTAATATACATATTTCAACTCGTATTGAATGCCTGTAGATACACAATTTATATAGGGTGAAACGGGTGTCCAGCTCACAGACACGTTAGTGTGATCTACAACATGTGACATCAAAAGCTTCATACTGGAACCTTACTGCTTCTACTGCAAACACAGTAAACTCATTTCTTTGATGTAAAAGCATGCATGCATTTTAGAAAGTGATCATTAGCTGTAAAGATGTCTTCTTATTAAAACACAGAAACGTTGTGGGGTGCCATTTTTCTCGACCATAGATCAATTTCTATAAAATGTGAGTGCCATTTTACTGGATAATATGAGCGTTAAATCATCTTCTGAGTGGCTTCATATGATTACCCACTTTTAACCTTGCAGTTTATGGTAGAACGTTAGATGATTTTATACACTTGGAGATTTACAGGGATATTCTCTCTCATCTAAGGTTTGATAAGCACATAAAAAGCTATTGAAATTCAATATATTGTCTCTCCTTAGACGTATGTCATCTAAAATATGTGGTAGCCAAGCCAGTTTGACATTTTAAAGTGGATTGAAGTCTTTATTGAAGGGTAGAACATCAGTGTTTTAGAATCCTCAAGTGCGTAACGCTTATCTCAAGTGATTATTCAACCAAATACAGATACATGGGAGATGATCAAATAAAGGGAAGTAATCCTCACTGGATTATGATGAAAATTCCCACTGAAATTTACTGCATGTTTGAACAAGTACTTTAATTTTACTGCTATATTTAAATTTTTTATGTGTGTTTAGGTGTGGGAGAGTTTTATCTCAAAGATTTTATGAGCGTATTAGGGAGACATCTGTATATAAACATGAATCTTAAATTGACTTTACATGAATTTCAAATTGATTTTCAGATTGACTTTACGAAGAGCAAATAATTGATATACATGAATGAAGTTATGTGATGATTCTTTTCCTTGTTCAGATCTGAGAAAATCATGACTGCTTAGTCTGAATTGAATGGAAAGCTGAAAAGGTGTGGTTGAGACCCTTTCAGGGTTTGAACACATGAGACTTGGGTTGATAAGTATTCACATTATAACCTAAAGTCCAAGTTAAAGAGGTAAATTGCTGTTGTGACTCGGATATCTGTAGCAGATATTGAGAATGACTGGCAAACACCTGAAATAATACAGTTTAGTTGCAGCTGTAATTAAGATGGTGATGATGAAGATGATGATGATGATGATATTGCTGATGATGAAACTAGCAGGCATTTGTTTCAGATAATGAAGATGCTTTAGTTGATGATGATGATAATGATGACGATGATTCTCTGAATTTTCTTTGCTTTCAGACATTTCCATTTTTACTGTTAAGTCAGTCATGCGATTCAGCTGTTTCTCTAACGTCAATACCCTACGGTAAACATCAGTATCATAAAAATAACCTCGGTGGAAAATATTATCTTTTCAACTCCCAAGAGTTTATTGACAAATATTGATACAAGTTTCAATTGACTCCCTAGGATTTTCCTGTGGTCAAGTGTTTATGTTGGTCAGAAATGTTTAACATGTTCATTGGTTATTGAATGGGTGTTTGTTTAAAATTTGGCAAGGTCTTGAAAATTGAAAGTATAGTAACTTGGCAGGAAACTTTTACAAAAATATTTTGAAAATGGAATGAGAAATTTTAGACCTTTTATATAGTTAGTGTAAATTAAATGGTGTTATTTGCATGCTTTATGAATTAAGATGTATAATTTGTATTGCCTCTCAATAAAACAAATTTAGAAAGTTTGCAAGTCATTAACATACTTCACAATTCTACTTGGATAAGCACAAACTTGATACACTTGGTGAAATGTTGCAGTCATGGTCAATCTTACTCTTATCCTACTTGGGGAAAAGTGATTGTTCCTTTGCGGTGAGTGCAGATCATGATCTACGCTACTTGCTGTCCAGTTAGTAAATGTTCATAGAGCACACAAGTGAACAATTAATGTTACTGTCTTAATAAAAAGTAGAAAAGAGGTAAGGGTTAAGCAATAGAAATTTCAAGTAATTTCAGCCAAACATTTACTAAGCTTGTGCTTCTGTTGAGTGCAGTAACTGTTGTAACCAAAGTGAGGTTGAAATGGGCTTTGATGCACAAGGGCACCACTATATTTCAACAAAATAGGAATTCATTTAGAGTGTTTGAAGTATTATCATACAAATGACATACTTTTCCTATGAAAAGAGTTGTAAGAGAAAAATACACAAAGTGTCATTTTATTGGATTGATTTCAATAATTTGGTTAATTACTGCGACTTTTGTTGTATTGGGTCAGTAAGCTATTGTACATAATTGATCACTAACATTGTAATGGAAATAAATATTTTGTTATTATATTGTGTTAGTACTTTTCGAATTTGTGACTAACAAACAAGTTATGGTAATTTGCCATCTGAAAAGGTTTTTTTTGTTGATACTATAGGGAGAAAAATATTACATAAAGAATGCAGCAGATAAAAAACATCTCGAATGTTGCTGAAAAATGAAATTTATACACTTTTTCTTGACATAGAAAATTACAATTTAGCATGACTTTTTTAGCTCCAGCTTTCATTTTTATGCAGCATTGGTGCAATGTACTTTAAGCTACTGGGTGGTTTATTTTTCGTATCTGACTTATTTGACATTATTTTACATATCAATTTGATTCTAATTGGTACAGTGCCAGATTGTTTCTATTTTTCCATGGAATGCAAGGAATGTTTAGCTTATTTTGTATATTGAAACTTCTACAGTGATTTGTAAATTGTATTACATGATTAAGCAGTTGTGGGAAAATACTACATAATTAGATTTACAGAGTAACTTTAATCTATCATCAAGATTTTTCTTTTGTAACAATTTAATGCAAATACTATACATAATCTACTTCTATTTTTGCATTCTTGCTCCAATGATTCTAAAAACAAAGGTTCAACCATATCTAATATATAACACTTTAAATTTTTGATTAAAATTTGAATAAAATCACAAAGGTCTCTGCACAGATCTTATCTGTTTCTCGGGTTTTTGTTGTCTTTGTTAGTTAAGATTATCTATATTGAACCTGTAAACAAAGGTGAGGAACAACAGGTATAATCAACATTGGATTATGTTTCCTTTACAGATTGGTTGAAAAAAAGATTTTTTGGTTTCTGTTTGAAGTTCAGATTAAATTTTTTCGGTACTATCTGTCTACTATGCAAAGATATTCAGAAGTAAGGCCACTATAGAAGATTATCACTTGCAGCTTTTTACTACATCTTGCTTTAAACTGATTGCTTTTGTTGTTTCTGTCACAATGTGTATTGAATTTTGATTTTTTTTTATAAGTTACAGGAGTGATTTAGTGTAAATCTGCATGATACATCTTATCAAGATAGAGTCCAAGTTACAGTCTTTCTACTGAGGATGCCTGGCTTACTGACAAGTGTCTGTTTGAAATGGCTTTTTTGACAACTTTTCATCTTTCACTGTTGTAAAGTTTTGTGTGTGTTGTACACGCAAGTTTTGAAATTAATTTAGCTTTATATAATACCAAAACATTGGCCACTCAGCATAGATGGTTTCAGGTTCAAACTCTGCTGAAGACATGCCCACATTGGCCGTGCTGTTTGATAGGCTGACTAGTTAAAAAAACCCAGCATAAACTAAATTGATAGGCACTGGTCACTGCTTGTTACCTTTCTTGTGAATGCAAAAAGTTAAAAGTCCTTATCTAAATATCTTACAAACCATTTAAAGTCATTTCACCCTTCACTTACTAAAATCTGCTATGATTTATGATCCGATATTTCAAATTTTCCCTCCATGCTTACTATACAAGCAAATACATGCTGTACAAGGTTATAGCCTGTTTCTTAAATGTATATTTATACCATATTGAGTAAATATGGTCATGAAAAGAAATGAGATTTGTAAAAAGAAATATAATTATTGAAACGGTAGAGATCAGATGTAAATTTGAAAGTTTATTTGGAGACAATTTCACTTTTAAGGAGAATAGATTCTACTCAACAGGTCTTTCTTTAGAAAGAAATCCTTCAAAAGTTTAAAGTTCATACCACCTCAACTTTAATATTTTAAAGTCTTGATGACTTAGTTCAACCGTGGTGATAATTCATGATAATTTCTATGCAGTGAGATAATTTGCATTTAGAACTATTAATTTCAAGTCCGAATATCACACTGCCACTAATCAGCTTTTACAAATGACCTTTTGACATCTTTGAAAGTGATCAATTAAGATAATTGATTGTATTTAATTTAAGCAAAAGACTTCAGATAGCATTCACACTGTGATTAGAACTGATTAAAGTCGGTACAGTGTGGTCATTAATAATGAACTTAACTGACCAAACTTTAAAAAATAAACAGTAGTGTATATTGAAACATTCCTCCACTTCATTCTATGAATCATCTTGATTCTTGTACCTGCTATATTTCACTTTATTATTTACCGTTTACTGACTGTTTAAATTATTCTCCCAAGATTTCAATACAGTTTTAAGGAGGCACTATGTGGTAACTACAAACCGTCTTAGATTTGAAGTATATCTACAAACATACACATGACTGCCTCTATGTTTATTTTTGCCCATATTTGGGAGTAGACTATAGATAAGTAAACTGCCTATCTGTATTTTTCATGTATAGTATCACTGAGTTAGCGAGATAGAAATGATAGTGATTGAAGATCGTTATGCTAATGGGGTAGAACTGAACTGGTGGAATATGGATATACGGGTATCTGCTTATCCTAGGTCGGGTATTGGAATTTACACGATGCAGCGTGGAAAATAACGGAAATGTTAATGTAGTGTATATTGAAGTTGATTTAGTTTAAAAAATGAAAAAAAAAAAAATTCTGTTGCAAATTGGATTTAAGTTATTAAAAGGAGGAGTTACTTGTTCAGCTGAGATAGATTTTAGCTGGAATAGTAAATAATTTTTTGACTGAATACTTATGGATATTTTTAATGCTTAGAATGGTGTTTGCAGTTGAAGAAAAATATTTTCACCAATAATCTTATTCCTTTTTGAAGGATTTTTAGGAGTGTATTTGAAAACTCTTTTGAGCCATCTTAATGTAAGGTCTTTTGAAGGCAATGGCTTCTGTTTGTCTGTCTGTATGTTGAATAGGCTTCCATTTACAAATAATTTACCATCAAAGATTGAAGGATTTTTCTATGCAGTAGCAAAAGCTCACCTTTCAATTGTAGATTGTTTCTTTAGTCCTTAGTCATTTTGGAAACTCAAATATAGATTTTTATTACACGTCAAACCTCTTGAAATTTGAAATATGAAACTAAACAAATAGTAAGTTATTTGATCTTTTCTGTAATTAAAGTCATGGGATTATGGATTTTCACATAATTTCAAAGTTGCCAGGCAAGCAATAAAGACATTAAAATAAAACTGCTCTCGTAGCTAAGGAATTGTCAGTAATTATTGCCAATGACGGGTTACTGATGATAGCTGAAGTGTTGTCAGTAATTACAGCTTAGGATTTGTCAGTAATTATGACCAAGGATGGTCAAAGCATTGTCAGTGGTCATAGTTAGGGAGTTGTCAGTAATTAACACCAAATAGTGTCTGTAATAATGGTCAAGGAATTGCCAATTGTATTTAAAAGCTGGTTAGGAAGTTTTCAATAGAGAAAAATTGGAGATACTTTTTGCATATCAGCATATATTTCAGTGCTATTTCATTGAAAAACTGGTAGCAGTAAAAATGTTGGTAATTGTTACTCGTTGAGTAAAAAGTTTGTTACTGTAAAGGTGCATGCCTGTTACCTGTTGTCTACAGTCTCCTGTGATTGAGAAAGAAAGTGCATGACATTGCATCACATTGCTACATGAAAACAAAAATCACAGAGGAAAAAAATTGGTTAACTATGTCTGTAACTTTAACTGTAACTATATCAGCATTCTGTGCACAAAAAAGTTATTTTCTATATATATAGGTTCTTCTTGAAAAATGCATTTTTATATTGTTTTACATATTTAGTTGCCCATATTAAATACGTACCTTAAATAACTTGCTAGTTTTAAGGTATGTCACTTTAATATTTGAACTTCAGGAGAAACTTTCACTTTAAAATTCAAATTTTCATTTAGAAGACTAGTAGCTCAACAGGAACAGTGTAAATAACTTTGTAATAGTATCATAGGTTCCTGTATATGTTTTCATAGTGTCTCACGCTCTAGTATGTGTTGTCGTTCACACTCTAAACTTTATTTTTGAATTTCAAAGATGAGTCTCCATGTTGCTTATCACAAGTTTGCACTAGTCCGACTTGTGTACTACAGATTCAAAAATCAAGATTAATTTTGCTGACTTAGATGTAAAGAATTTTTGTTGCATTGTGGGTTTTCTTTGGGATTTAACATGAGGTGTATTAAATTTGTAACGTTAGATAATAACATCAGTTTGCACAGAGGTGAAAACTGCACTTAAAATGGACCCGTCATTTATTTAATAGCTATTTTATTACAGTTTTACGAAACGACTTAATGGATTTTAACAATGGGCATGATTGTTACCCTAAGTTTCATGAAGGAAATGTAAAAGTTTTTCTTGATGTTTTTCCGATCAATTTCATTTAATAATTGCTTTTATCGTGGAAACATGTTGGGAGTTGAATGTTTACTTGACAACAGTTACTGCAATGACTATATTTTCGTGCCTTCAGAAAAGTTCATATTCAAAATTTAGTATGTGAGATGCAAAAATAAGTGTGATAATCTAAGTGAATTACTGTGAAATGAGTCCAAAATTTATGCAAATGACTGGCACTTTGAAAATAGTAATGTTCTGTGTGAAAAGTTATGGCAAGGAAAACATTTAAATAACGAAAGGCCTGTGAGTACTGCTTTGGATACTTTGGAAATATAAACATCACTTTTTGGTTTTGTCTTTTTCCTCATTGTCGCCTCATTATTGTTCAGATTGTGGAATAGGAGTATGGAATAAGTGCTGTTTGAAGTGACAGGCGCGAAGTGGTAGTAGTTATCATATATAAAACCAGTTCCATTAGTTGTGTTTGGATTGATGTTTCAGGTATGTTTGTAGTCACGGATTGATCCCTGCACTTCTGTTTACATGAAGCCTTTGGTGTATAATGGATGCATAAATATTGATGAATTGATTTGCAATTTTACTGAAGAATAGGTTGTTTAAATAATGAAGAGGTCTTTGTAAAATTGCCCTACAATTATGGTAATTGTTTCATGAAATTGATGCAGGGGTATCTAAGGTTGCAAGTTTATATTACACTGTCGACCGGAGATATATTGACAGTTTCACTTTGTGGACTGAGGAGTTGTTCATTTTGTCTGATCTTTATCGTTGATTGGTTGAAAAATTTGTTCTGTGGAAAGAAACAAGTTGATTATTTTTGTTATGATCCTTAGGAATTGTTTCTGTTAACCCTTACCCTGCATTACATTTGTAACCAAGAAGATGACTATGCCTTTCAAATTCGAGCATAACAAGGAAAAATAAGTGCTGTCTATAAATGGTGAATAAAAAAAAATGTTACACAGGGTATAGGTTAAGCCTATCTTTGATTTCTGTGGCAGGTCTAGATATTGAGACATGTAGGAAATGTGTTCAGGATTTGAACAATTAGTAATATATCAAAAATGGAAAAAATAAAACTTACGCTTAATGACAATAAAGCAGTTTAATACAAGTGTATTGTGATGGTGCTAAGGAGCTAAGATAAACAACAACAGAAGCTCAAAAATGGCATCTCGGGATTACTTGTGTTCACCGTCTAAATCTTGGTTAGATCGGTATGAGGAACTTGCTGATAGGTCTTACCCAACTGTGATTGTTGAAGACGTCGTAGAACCATACGGTCAGCCACTTACCTCTACTCCTTACAAACCCCAAGGAGGGGATAGTAGGGACCAAAAAGGGGTTAGATTTGATACAAGTGCTGTTTCGAAAGATGGTTTTGACCTTGAGGAGAGTAGAAGGTCAAGGTCGCCAATTCACGGAGGTGCTTATAGGACTCTTGAAGATTTAGAAGTAAACAATATAACTGAAACAGGAAGGAAAAGTCCTTTCAGAGCAGACAAAGAATCTATAGAAGACATTGTTCAGAGATACACACCTAAAGACTTCACACTAATTGATGAGCATCCTACTTATGCCATAGATAATACTAATAAGGTGGTTCCCCCACCACCACTGGGATCACAAATGACATACAGCCCATACAGGGGACCAATTCAAGATGAAATTCATACGCAGCCTTATTACGGACCTATAGTTAGCACTATAAGAACTAATTTTAATGAACCTGACCCGAAGTTCCACAAGGGTTCAGGAAAAGCTGCAGCTATTATAGGTAAAGTCCATAACAAAGTTAGTGATGAGCGAATAGAGGAATTAAGTAATCAATACAGAGAACGTATGTCAAGGAGATACAATAAACAAACTAAAAACCACCACAGGAGTAAATCTGACAATGCTGTAAGTGACCTTGATGAAAGTTCAAGGTCAAAAGGTCGTAAAATTGACGATAGGATGTTAAGAAAGTATGAAAATGCTGTGTTACAGATTGAGAAACTAGAAGGACAAATAAAATGTCTGAAGATGGAAGTGAACAGTTTAACAGCCAGCAAGAAACAAGCAGAGATGAGGGTAAGTCATTTTCTTTGTTCATTCTTGCTGCTTTGGCCATATGTGTCATTGCCCTTAGAAATGTTCAGGGTTTGCTGTTTGAACATTTTAATAAAATTTCTTGACAACCTTAACAGTGGTTTTCTGACTTACTTAATCAGAAGTGGTTTTAGAGGAATTAAGCAATGAAACATTAGAATTGCCTTCTTTGCCTACTCTATATCATGAACACAATTGTTATCTTTTCTTTCTTGGGCAAAGCTCAGAAGGTATTTGAGTTAATTCCTTATATATAAACTTGAACTGAAAAAATCCAATCAGGGGGTAAGAGAATAAATACCTCCAAAGCTTTCCTTTATGGTACACACCAATTTCACTTGTTTGCTTAAACCTTTATTATGTTCAAGACCAATATTTGTACTTCTTTAATAGTTCTACGTTCAACATTATGAAATTATAAAGAGGGTTTATGTTAAATAGCAGTGTCACACGTTAGAAAATTCAATACTTTCATTTTCGGTCACAAACTTATCAGTTTAATTATGGTCGTATTCATCTGCCTTTTCAGTAGAACTGGCTTTGAAATCCTATTCACAGTGGAGGATTTCTTAAAAGATTGTCAGTTATTATGCATCACAGATTTAGAGAAAAGCTGGTACAGCCCAACCTTTGACCTTAAAATTGCGAAAATTTAATATTTTTGGCTTTTGAGCAGTTATGCAAGGGTGTTATAATGTGGAATAGTGGGCCTTACTTAAGTAAGCTGTAAAAATGTGTGCTATTTTGAGCAGTGGCAGGTAAATAATGGGCCGAGTATTTACCTGCATAGAAATGTAATACTGTCATTCGATCTGAAATACCAATTGAAAGAAATTTATGAAATTAAATGTTGTAAAAGTAAATTGAAATGTAGTTATTATGAAAAGTTTAATTGAATGATTAATGGCATGCCCATAGTATAATGATTATTGACAGAAATTATGTTACAATAGGAAATCTTTGTATGATTTTTTTCTATCAAGTTAGAAAATTTTGGGAATCATTTATTTGTAAAACTTGTTTATACATGATTCTAACATGACTCACAATTATGTTTCTTATACTATGGGTAGAACAATTATGTTTTATAATGCCATAAACAACACAGGAAAAGATATGCTGCCATATTGTGCCCTATGATGTTAAATAAATATCTGTGTAGAAAATAATGCTTTGTATTTATTCACTTTTTGTAATATTTTGTCATGTTAGAATCAAAATTACATCCTTTTCAGTATTGTTATCATCTGATAAACAACTCTTTGTCGTCCTGATGCGCAGTTATAAATCACATAGGCCTTCTTGGTTAATTACTGCGCATCAGGCTCCAAATCATTGTTTATTAGACGATGAACACCGTTGGAATGGATGTTATTTCATAAATAGAATTTTTAGAATTTCCCTGAATAACTTAATTGATAATAAAGAATTTTAGAATTTCCCTGAATTAACTTTTATTGATAATAAGAAGTGACAAAAAGTGAGGAACCTCATTCTGCATTCTGTGAACATTTTCCTCTGGAAAAAGGGCTTATTCTATGGTATAGTTACATTTTGAAATTTTCTTATAAAATAATAGACTTCTAATGTACTAGATATTTTACTGCAACAAGAGTTCATTTAAGTGTTCATAAATGTGCAAAGCATTTATAAAGAGCGGTTTAAAGCAAATGGAATTATTTTTTTAGAAAATTAAGATTTTGTTTTAATGGTTCCAATTGAATCAATATGCATTGTATTATGTTATTTTATAAGAATTCATCTATAATTTATATTTTCTTCCCTGCATATCCTGTTGTGCTAATATATCAATACTAAAATCAACAAGCATATCGAATTTCAGCATAATTTTTAAATGCAATTTAGATAAAAAAGAATCAATCAATAGTTGTCATCACTTATCTGTATTGCTCTATCGGGTAATAATTTATGACAAACAAGATAAACTCCTGAATAAAACATGCTGTAATTCCACAAATGGAATAAAAGGTGATACTCTGTCAGTAACAAACTAATGGTGGAAAGAACAATAAATTTATAATGAACTCTACAAGCATTGCTGATAAGTATTTTGCAAAAGATACACATCAGTAATATTGACTGATTTAATGATTTTTCAAGTTTTGTTCTGTATGGCTTTGTACATGAAGGTTGCAAGCACATGATGGAAGAGATAAAATTCTTGAATGTCATGTACAAAAATATAAATGTAGAACTTAATATACTGTTATATATGTCTATCAGTAGTGAAACATTCATTTTAGACATAAGAGCATCCCATTGTATTTGAGTCTGTTTTAGTTGCTTTCATTGAAGAAGCACTTTGGAAATTCAATATGTAGGAGTTATATGAAAATGACCTCTAAAAGATAGTGGCCGCCTAATTCAGCTGTATTACTGATTAGGCTCTAACAATACTGTTATCTTAAGGCAGGTGCCTGCTTAATTAAGGTGGCCACTAGTAAAGTCATAAATTTTTTGTTTCATATCAAGAGTGGAAGTTAATTCTACTGGAGTTTCATAGTTTTCGTTCAAGACTGAGTAGGATAAGCAGTCTTTGAGCTAAAAATAGGTCATTGGTAGTGCAGTGGTCTAGTGGTAAACGCTCTGGACTACCAATCCTGAGGTCACTGGTTAAAATTCCTGCCAGGGCACTGAAAATTTCAGAAATGCTTTTCAGTGTTTCTCACCCATTTAGAGATGAACTAGATAGAAGCCCAGAGGTAGTCACACGTGTATCAGTGCAATACACCTGGCACGTAGAAAAGAACCAAGGGGTCTATTCGTATAAGAGCTAGGGTCTGGTACGCGGATTCCCTTGTATCTGCATCTGCATATCTCTTCAACCTGCGCCTGTCAGGAGTCTTGGCAAATTCACCCAGGGAGATATCCCAGGGTCAGCTGGGACTATAAGCAATCAAGGAATAAAGATAAAAAAGATCCCAGTTATCTTAAATGTAAGCATGCTGCTCAGCAGTTTACCATGCACACCTTTCTGCAGTATTGTCATATTGTGTGTACCTGACAGATTGGTCATTCCTTACTGTATCTATAGGTAGTAATTCATTTATCTTCATCCTTGTAAAATTTTGAAATGGTGTTGACCTCAGGAATTGAACTGTTTAATGCTGATTTTATTTTAAATCTTACAGATGGCTGAGCTCCAGAGTGAAGGTGAGCACCTCAAGGGTGACCTTGGAGAAGCTCGCGCCCAGTACAAGGACTGCGCTCAGGAGGTTTGTGTCTACGTCTTTTATTTTAGTGACATTGTAAAATGCAGTTACATAGTTACATAACAGATTTATATGTAGTGCTATCACAGTAACCAGTTTTCAGTTAAATGATTTACAATAAGAAACTACAAACTACAAAATATACTTCATGGATATCGGACCAGGGTGACCAATTGTTTGGTCTTGATAAGAATTTTTCTAGGCCATTGCCATAGAAATGAAATGTGAATGCACTTGAACTGAAGGAATCACTGAGAAATGTTCATCCAAAAAAGACCGATTTTGAGGAATATTTCCTACAATTTGATGCATTTGAAATGTCACATATCTTAGAAGGACTTTTCTCAACAATATATGGCTTTAAATTAAGCTTAAAAGAGTATGAAACTTGTGCAGTATTCTCTACTGAAATACAGTTTTGGCAAGAACTCTGATAAGTATTGTAGCGTTCAAATGAGGTCCAGATGGTAAATTTCTGGCCTCAATTTATGTAGCTTGGCTGCTGGAAGTGTAGTCAGAGATTTGGTTGTGATTAGAATTGAACAGCATCTTTATGTCCAAGTAATCTTCATGTTCTATACTCAGACAAATGATGAAATTGACTTTCATGTAATTTGATCTCATGGCAGCTTGCTCATCATGAAGAGAAGCTTATGTTGATGGAACAAAGCCTCCAGACGACCCAGGAACAACTCAGTCAGAGGGTCACAGAGGTTGTCAGGCATGAACAAGTAAACAGAAAGCTTGACATGGAACTCAGAACTCTCAAAGGTAAGGTATAGAATGAAACTTAAACTGGGTAACAGCTTGTTAAAAGTTAGGTTAAATTGGAGTGATTTTTAGAAGTTAAAAAACATGATAGGGAAATGTTCTGTGTTAATGAACTTGTTGATTCGCAATTTTGAAACTTTGTAATGTGCTGTTGACATTATAATTATATATATCAGAGAATACAATTTTACTTGACTCCTGATTTAAGACATTTGGTACGAAACAGTTGTAATGTTCTTTTAAATTTTGATCTATTTTCAAGAATTAAAGGGAATTAACTCTGATTATTTGTTTGACAGAGCGCAATGCTAATGCTGAAGAAGAAATAGATGAGCAGAAATGTGTGATAGACAAACTACGTAAGGACATGATGCACGTGAAAGAGGAACATCATGCTGCCGTACAGGAAGGTCTTGCATACAAGCAGAAGGCACATAAATGTGATGTAGAATTAGACGGTGCAAGAGAGCAGGAGAGAATGCTCACTGAACAGGTAAAACACTTGGTCATTTTATTAAGATATATTTATAAGGGTCCATCTCTCATTGACCGATTAACGTGGAGACCCCAGCAAGTTCTCACTTAATGCCTTATAATAAGATAATTTTGTTATTAAAAGTGGGAGATAATTTACCTGTCTGAATCAGGCAAAAGACTGTGATATAACCAGTGGGGAGTCCAGTGTGTTGTTTGAATATAAGGATATTTCATAACTAACTTGGTTGCTAAGTAAATGCCAAGTCTATATGGCGTGAGATTTCCTATGATGTAACAAAGAAATTTACCGCAGATGTTTTATCAAATAAAGGATTCTTTAGAGATTAATATTTCATGGAGAAATGTAGGATCAAAAAATGCATTAATATACTTTTAATGACATGCCACAGGCCTGGAAAACTTCTACAGGAAACAGTGAAGTGTTACATTGTAGTAAATACACTCTGCAAATATTTAGAACAAGGGACTTAACTATGTCACTCATCATGATCTAGGCTGCCATTCCAGCAGTGACTGTCCCATGGCTAAACATAATAACAATTTTTGTTAATCAGCACCTGAAGGGATAAATAAACAACAAACATAAGCTCATGTAATATTTTTGATCTGACTGCTACGGTGACTTTAAATGTAATTACTTTGTCTGTCCATGTTTCAGGTTGAACAACAAGATGCTATATTGACACAGTTACAGAACGAGCTTCGTGCAGAACGTGATCGCCATCAAGAGACAGGTCGTCAGCTCCAAAATGCCCGTCATTCAAACTCTGACCTCGAAGATACCCTAGAAACTAACCAAAAAGATATTAAGGAAATTTCAAATAAGGTATGATGTTTCATTAACTGTAGTATAATTTACAGAATAAGTTGAAGCATTTACATGGACAAGAGATTTTAAATATTTACTGAAAAACATGAGTTTTGCAATGCAGTTATTTGAACACTGCCGAGGAACCTTCAGATGGATAGTTGGTGCTACTTGGGCTTGACATGTATGTTGTTAGATAAAGTTTTATTTGAAATGGTGCAGTAAATACCTAGCCTTTCTTGCAGCTGTGAGTCAAAAACTGTAAAAAGAAAATCAGAAGTTTTCTCAACATAAAGCATCTATATTGGTACAAGGATTAAAATTCTTTATCTGAGCATACTTCCTTGTCTGCACAATGTTTACAATAGTATCACAAATCTTTAAACCATGTTAGAATTTGCATAGATGTATTAAATATGTAGTTAGAAGAAAGTTAACTCTAATTCTTAAACAAAAGGTAAACTATACGTAACTTTGGTGTAAATTATTATGAAAAGGGTGACAACACTATTTTCAGGTCTACAATTTAGAAAAACCATGTCTATAGAAAATTTATGTTATAATTATTGTTTTACAGTTGTTGGAGAGGGAAGAGTTAGTAAAGAAGTTACGGGATGATATAGAAGACGAGAGTAAACGTATACAGAAGCTGAAGGAAGACATTGCGGAGAGGGACGGACAGTTACACGTGGCCCGCATGAACCTTCAGCAGCAACAGAAACAGTCGGTTCTTCATCAACAAGAGGTAAAATAACAACAACATGACTTTATTTAGAAGTAGATGCTTTAATTACAAGACAAACAAGATGAATTTGTTTAAAGATAGTTGTGAAAAATGTTTTCCTTGGCTTATGAAATTGACCAATGTTTGACTGTATATAGTGTGAAAATTGTACAGACTTTTTTCCTGGTGTTTGTAATAAATGGTTGGTTTCAATATAATACCTTTTGCTTATATAAATGTGATTGATTTTGCCAATAGATACCAAAGAGACATCTATCAAAATAGAGATCCTATTAATTTTGTTCAAACAGTATTCCATCATGACTATTTCTTATGTATTTTTTTAAACTGTTAAACTGGCCATGTAAAGTTCAGTTGAAAATTCAATTGCACAAGAGCCAGTATGCATATTTCTTGTTATGATTTACAGATTTCGAGATATGAAGAAACACTACAACAGTTGCAGGCAGACCTAGAAAGAAGTCAGGATAACTACAGGAAAGCTCATGCACAGGTAAAACAAAGAGTCCTGCAGCTAGAATACAAGCAGTGTTCAAATAACATGAAATATGATGTTTTCGGCAGTGACTGATCTGGGTCAAATCAGTATCTTTTGACATGCACCTCTGTTGTCCATAGCAATTGTTAGCTCACCTGAGCTGTAGGCTCAGGGTGAGCTATTAGGATCGATGAATGTCCATCGTCTGTCGTCCGTCCACACTTAGTTCATTAACACTCTAGTGGTCACATTTTTGCCTCAGTTGTCACGAAACTTGGTCAGGATGTTTGTCCTAGTAATTACTCGGACGAGTTCGAATATGGGTCATCTCGGATGAAAAACTAGGTCACATGACCCAAAAATAGAAAAATCTTGTTAAGGCTCTAGAGGCTACTGTTTCAGTCCAAATATCCTGGCAATTTGTCAGAAAGGTTGTTTGGTTGATTTCTAGCTCAAGTTTTAATATGGGTCACCTGGGGTCAAAAACTAGGTCACACAGCCCAAATATGGAAAAACCTTGTTAACACTCCAGAGGTAACATTTTCAGCCCAACTATCCTGGAAATTTGTCAGAAAGGATGTTTCCATGATTTCTAGCTCAAGTTCGAATATGGGTCATCTTGGGTCAAAAACTAGGTCACACAGCCTGAATATGGAAAAACCTTGTTAACACTCTAGAGGTAACATTTCCAGCCCAAATATCCTGGAAATGTGTCAGAAAGGTTGTTTTGATGATTTCTAGCCCAAGTTTGAATATGGGTCATCTGGGGTCAAAAACTAGATCACAGAGCCCAAATATGGAAAAACCTTGTTAACACTCTAGATGTTACATTTTCAGCCCAGATATCCTGGAAATTTGTCGGAAAGGTTGTTTTGATGATTTCTAGCTCAAGTTCGAATATGGGTCATCTGGGGTCAAAAACTAGGTCACAGAGCCCAAATGTGGAAAAACCTTGTTAACACTCTAGAGGTTACATTTTCAGCCCAAATTTCCTGGAAATTTGTCCTGGAAATCGCACACATTTACCAGTTCCAAAACAACTTTGTTAAAAGCAGTTGTACTCGGGTGAGCGATAAAGGGCCATCATGGCCCTCTTGTTTTGAAGTAGTTACACCATTGGAAAATCCCTCTTGCGGTTGACTTTCATTCAGTTACTGGTAACTTGTGCCACTTCTCGCTTTGTCCATCTTGCAGAATTCTAACCCTTAAGTGCCATAGAATCTGTAGAACAATGTAAATGCTTCCCCTGCCAAATGGGACAAAGTGAGAAAATGTTTGAAATGAGGGGACAAACATTCAGTTAAATTGGCCTAACTTTTACATTTTGGCTCTTGATCTGCTGGTTAAGCAAAACATTGGCTAAAAGTTTTCAAGATTTGGGATTGCCTTGTTGTTCTTATGAAATATTCCTTATGCATTTTTCTCCATTGTGTATATCACACACTAACAAAACGCGACACAAGACAAGATTGGTTTTATATTTGCAGCTGATGGAAAATGAGGAACGTCTACATGATATGAAAGTTCAGCTGACCACAGTACAGGGTAACCATAAAGAGTCCATGGAGCAACTTGGTGAGAAATCTCAGCAGGTAGCCATGTTGAGAACCGAGTTTTCGAGAACACAGCAGCAGAACCAGGCAATGTCTGAAGATGTAAGTATTCATGGATTACCTCCCTTAGATTAAATACATTTTCTGAATACTGCACATTTCGGATAAGTCATTCCAAGTGCAACTGAAACTCATTACATCCCAGTTTTATGTGTTTTTTAGTATAGCTTTCAAAAGTAGAAATACTCAGTTTGAGCGTTTGTTGTTACTTGATATCATTTTCAAATGATGTTTCAAATTGATAAAAAGACTACATGTATATTCTTTGTGAAAATGTCAATGTAATATTTATATATTAGAGGCAAGGTATAATCTATAACTTAAGTTCTTTGTAGCGTTATGGGTACAAAATACCCAAAATGTCTTGAACATATAATGACAGGTTTTGGATAGACATTTTGAATAGTACAGCATAAACGAGTTAATATGTAAAATCTGAAATGATTTATATTGCAGCTGAGCAGTTATGAACAAAAGATTCATCAGTTGAAAACAGAGTTAAAGAAAATGCAAGATCTCACCCGTGCCTCTGACAATGAGGTAAGATAGATTTTAGTTTTGTAAGACCACCGGAATGATCTACAGTATCAAGTTCTGTTGTTTAATCTAAGAAGCTGGATTTAGTGTGGTTTTAATTCGGTAGTTACAATATACAATGTCTTAGTTCATGGTCATAATGTTTTAGACCCACTCCAGTGGTTGAGTAGTTATGGTCAATATGAAAGCACTGAAAGATGGGAGTGTAGTACAGGACTTTCTGAAGTACGATAGATAGGTAAACTACCGGTAAATAAGTTAAATCCTGGTCTAATGGGGGAAGAGAGTAATGTGTCAGTTTATTTTTGTGCCTGAAGTTAAACATTGGCTTACAAATTATGATTTTCAGCTCCAATCTTTCGAAATGAAATACAATGACTTGCAGCAGGAGGCGATCACATCCCAGGACAGAAATCGCCAAGGTCTTCAGGAGCTCTCTGCTAAGGAGGAAGAATTGGTTGTTGTGAAGGTTGAACTCAGTGCACTTCAAGAAAAGTACAAAGCCAGATGTAATGATGTAAGTAAATGCAATAAAATACAGATGTATAGTTCAACCTTACAGAAGAGATCCCCTGGTTTAAGCAATCACTCCTTTTGTGACATCCCAAACTTGTAATATAATAAATGCACCTGCTGTATCCCTTAACAGGTTGCTCAAGATAGGTTTGACAAAAAAGTAATTTGAGCAATATTTGTTGGTGTCTGTGGGAAATTGTTTTTTAAGCCAATTCTTTAAAGTAAAGCAACAATCATAAGGCAACATAAAATTAATTGGAACAGTATTTTAAAAAAAGAGAATGTGTTTTTGCAGTCGGAGAAGATCTTGTCAGAACTTGAGTTGATGAGACACAATTATCATAGTGCAAATGAGGAGATAAAGGGGCTCAGGATGGCCCTTGAAGAGTCCCGGACAAATGGGGACAGACTGCACAAAGAAAGTGAACTTGTCGTTCAAAATGTCAATACTTGGGTACAGGAACAGAAGTAAGCCATTTCAAGCATATATTTTGTCTGTCATATACTTAACGCTTGATTTTGTATACTAACACTATTGCAAATTTCTCCCATATAGGCAAAGAAGGATTTGAGCGTAATATACCTACCAAGTATATCACTCAAGGCGTCCGGAACTATTTTTGACTGCTGAAATTCCCCCCGTGTTATTTTTGAGTGATATACCGGTTATTATATCACTGTGTGTCGTGTAGATGCTTCGTAATTAATCACTCCGGCCTTCGTGATTAGATTACTACGCATCTACACTCCCCACAGTGATATACTAACCGGTATATCACTCAAAAGTGAAATCTATTTCCTAATTGTAACTTTTTAATGTTGTAAAGTGTAGTTGGTACAGTGCCTCAATGCAGTAAACTCACAAAAAAATGTTTAGTTTCCAAATACATAATATGTTAATGAAGATGGTACATTTTATAAAGGTGGTAAACAATTACTTGAATACAGTATAATATTGGATTTTTCTTTTTCAGGCATGCAAATGAGAAATTGGGGAACAAGATTCGAGAACAAAGTAAAGCCATAATGCAGCTCACAGCAGAGAAAGAGTAAGTTAAACCTTCTAATATCACTACATAGAACAATAGTCAGTACTGTAATTGATTATTGTGTTGCCCATCTTTTATCCTATTCACATAGGTCCCTTTCTTTTAACAAATAAATGTCTTGTACTTTATAAAGAGAAATTACATGTTTAGTTTGGTTTGTTTAGAGTTTAGAAAAGACCTTCCTAAAAATGTATAGGTTTACATAGTTTTTACACACCCAAAAAAAGATATAAACATTTGATGATTTTGGCAAATTGAATTCTAGCTGTTGTCAGGTGCTAAGAAGCAGTTAAGAGGTTTTTTAGCTCACCTGGCTACGCCAGGGTGAGCTTTTCTGATCGATGATTGTCCGTCGTCCGTCAACATTTTGATTCAAATGACATCTCCTCTGAAACCTCTAGGCCAATGTTGATAAAACTATGCAGGAATGTTCCTTGCATGAAGCTCTACCAAAATTGTTCAAAGAATTCCATTCCATGCAGAACTCTGGTTGCTATGGCAAAAAATAGGAAAAACTTTAAAAATCTTCTTCTCTGAAACCACATGGCCTAGAGCTTAGATATTTGGCATGTAGCATTGTCTAGTGGACCTCTACCAAGATTGTTCAAATTATGACCCCCGGGTCAAAAATTGACCCCGCGGGGGCCCTTAGTTTTTGCATAGGAATATATAGGGAAAACTTTAAAAATCTTCTTCTTTGAAACCACAAGGCCTAGAGCTAAGATATTTGGCATGTAGCATTGTCTAGTAGACCTCTACCAAGATTGTTCAAATTATGACCCCCGGGTCAAAATTGACCCCGCACCGGGGGTCACTTAGTTTTCCATAGGCTTATATAGGAAAAACTTTAAAAATCTTCTTCTCTGAAACCACAAGGCCTAGAGCTTAGATATTTGGCATGTAGCATTAGCTAGTGGACCTCTACCAATATTGTTCAAATTATGACCCCCGGGTCAAAATTGACCCCGCGACCGGGGTCACTTAGTTTTGCATAGGAATATATAGTAAAAACTTTAAAAATCTTCTTCTCTGAAACCACAAGGCCTAGAGCTTAGATATTTGGCATGTAGCATTGCCTAGTAGACCTCTTTAAAGTTTGTTCAAATTATGCCCCTGGGGTCAAAATTGACCTTGCCCGGGGGGGTCATTTGTTTTACAAAAGGCGTATATAGGAAAACTTATTTGGTATATAACATTATCTAGTGATCTTCCACCAGGCAAGTGGACTTGTACCAAGGTGAGCGATATAGGGCCATCTTGGCCCTCTTGTTTACATGCACTATTTGCAGACCAGTTTCAAGAGAATCAGTTTTGCAAGTGTCAAAACTCAGTTATTCCCCTTCTTATCTTAACAGGATAGTTCAGTAGTCAGTATTCCTGAGAATTTCCTCTAAGAGATTTATATATGCTGTAAGGTAACTGACCGTGTTATGTGTTTTAGACAAATGTTAGAACAGATCAACAAGTACCAGAAACAGAACAACAAGATGAAGATAGAGCTTGATGAGAGACGTAACGAAGCTGAGAGGTTTAAAGCTCTACAGAATCACAGCTCCCATCAGCAGGTCCTTCTCAGTCAGCTCAGGTCCAGGCTCGAGGAACATGAGTACGTTGTTTATATTCTTGTTTGGTTTTGGTTTTACACGAACTTTTATAAGTACTTTGTTAACATAACGTGTGATGTATATATACTGCCATAGCCAGTAAAAAAGGTGCTTCCTGTAAATGCTAGAAAAGTGGGCACAATTTGAAATAGAATATTATACATGTATGTGGCATAAAGATTTGACTTGCACAAGGGTCAGACTTGTATTACCTGGCTTCTCAGGTGTGGCTGCCTGTCACTATGCCAATACGCTTGACAGTTAATGTTGGTTAACATCTTGAAGATTTTTAGTTTTGTATATAGTTACTGTTATTTCACATCAGTTTAGTGTCTAGGTTCTTTAAGCCAGGTGAACAGAGACTACATGGATTTGATTCAGTGACTGCTTCCTATAGACTCTGGTTTAAAAACTTCTCTTTTAATCACTTTAGTTTATATGAATCAATTTTACTTCTGTAATGAAGAAAGCTACCATAGCTTATTGAATTGTTCGTGAGCACTCAGTGAAGATGTTATCACACTTGTGAGCTGCTGACTAGGTGTTGCATTGGGAGGACTAATGCATGTGTGGCATCAGTGTCTTTATCCAAGGACACACATTGTGATCTGGTTGGGATTCGAACCTGGACAAATGCCCAAAACACTTAGCTATCATACCCCCTCAGGTCCAGGCTCGAGGAACATGAGTACGTTGTTTATATTCTTGTTTGGTTTTGGTTTTACACGAACTTTTATAAGTACTTTGTTAACATAACGTGTGATGTATATATACTGCCATAGCCAGTAAAAAAGGTGCTTCCTGTAAATGCTAGAAAAGTGGGCACAATTTGAAATAGAATATTATACATGTATGTGGCATAAAGATTTGACTTGCACAAGGGTCAGACTTGTATTACCTGGCTTCTCAGGTGTGGCTGCCTGTCACTATGCCAATACGCTTGACAGTTAATGTTGGTTAACATCTTGAAGATTTTTAGTTTTGTATATAGTTACTGTTATTTCACATCAGTTTAGTGTCTAGGTTCTTTAAGCCAGGTGAACAGAGACTACATGGATTTGATTCAGTGACTGCTTCCTATAGACTCTGGTTTAAAAACTTCTCTTTTAATCACTTTAGTTTATATGAATCAATTTTACTTCTGTAATGAAGAAAGCTACCATAGCTTATTGAATTGTTCGTGAGCACTCAGTGAAGATGTTATCACACTTGTGAGCTGCTGACTAGGTGTTGCATTGGGAGGACTAATGCATGTGTGGCATCAGTGTCTTTATCCAAGGACACACATTGTGATCCGGTTGGGATTCGAACCTGGACAAATGCCCAAAACACTTAGCTATCATACCCTCTCAAAACATAACTTTTTATTGGTTGGAACTTAGCTTATTTTCAAAAATGTACAATAATATGTAAGAGATAATAGACTGATATTGGAGTAATTATGATATTGTATTGGTATTTTATGTATTCAGAATGGACCAAGACCAGGAAATGTCCAGCAAGATGGCAACTATAGAAGATCTTCATAACAGATTGAAACTGAATATTGATAACATACAGCAACTTAATAGTCAGGTAAACTTACAAATTATTAATAATCAAACTTGCATAGGAGGCTTTTATTAACTTCCAGTTTTCACATTTACTGAAAAGGAAAAATAAGATAGCACATATAAATCTGATTGGCAGCATGGCCATAATTAAATGAGCTAATTTTCACATCAAGGAGATTCATCATGCAATTCATGTCATCTAAATGAAGGGGGGGGGGGGGGGGGGGCCGGGGGGGGGGGGGGGGGGGGGGGGGGGGGCCCCCACCAAAAAAAAAAAAAAAAAAAGGATAATATTTTTTTTTTTTTGTTTTTTTTATAATAAAAAAGGAAATTTTTTTTTTTTTTTTTTTTTTTGGGGGGGGGGAAAATTGGGGGGGGGTGGGGGGGGTTTTTTTTTTTTTTTTTTTTTTTTTTATAATTAAATTAAAATAAATTATTATAAAATAAATGAAGTGAAAAAACTAACTATTTCAGCTATTCTTCCTTCTAATTTTTATCAGTTTTGATTATTTATGACATCAAAAAAAGCTTACCGGGTAGTCTTACCAAATTGTAGTCTCTAAAAATATTTTCTTTAAACCTCTTGATTTAGTCTGACTTCTTTTATTATTACCTATTTCAGTTAAATTCCCTACAAAAAGATAACCATAGATTACGAAGTGATTTAGAACGCGAGATCGGAACTCGACAGACACTAGAGCTTCAGATAGAGAGTAAAGAGCAGACTATAAATAGCCTCAAGACTCAGCTAGAGACGAAGAAACATCTACTGATAGAACATAGCTCACCATTGAAGGATCCTAACCGTGCTGTAAGTGTACTCTTCCCATAGTAAGGCTTAAAATGTATTTTTAAACAAACCTGCAGCATGAGTAAAAGGATATTGTTAACTGCAGTGATGTCAGAATAAATACACTGTATAACAGGTTATGTTTCTGCAACTTCCTTGGAAAGCCCTTTTGTTCATTAAATTTGCTCAGTTGGAGAAGCGCATTTAATATCCCTAATTTATCTGCAAACCTGTGTTATGTTGTCAACCTTTGGGATAGGAAAAATAGGTTGCCACATACATTTAGGGATTGTTTACAGGTAAATTAACCTTTGAAATGATTTTATGGTATGTAACAATACCAGCTGCCTAGGGAAAGTGCTTTATAACACAAGTTTGACTGTATATGCATGTAGGAAAACACACAAGTTTTGTAAATGCAGAGCACGCTGTGGAAATACCAGAAGTATATTGGAATATTGCGAACATTGCCTGCTGTACAGTGATATATTTAGAAAGACTGACTTAAGTAAAAGGAACAAGGAACCATGCATGACTGCTGTTTCCTTCCATTATATCTTCCCTACTCTATTATTTATAGTTTAATTGCATGGGTGACCTTGAAGCTATCAATTTATGGGTAAATTGCATGGTAACTCACAGCTACATTGTATTGGGAAAAATTCATGTAACTTAGGAGACCAACAGGCATTCTTTCACAAATTTAAGAACAATTCAATATACCCAAAGACACATTGTAAAAAACATACAACAGAAAGACAGTACTTTTACTATGTTTATCAACATTATGTTTTACTTTATAAGTCCTCTTATGATACTAATTTGCCCATTGTTTAAAGAAATGAAAATTAATAATTGCATGGAAATCCATATTTTTTTTGCCAGAATTCCCAAGGGGTAGGTACAGTTATGTATATTAGTTTAAATTTAGAACTGGGTATGCTGCACTCTTCACTTCCTGGTTTTTTGTCAAATATATATAATCATGTGATGTATATCATTACTTACTTATTACATGTGCACATACTCATTGCATGTACACATATAAATCATATCATTTTGTACTAGTTGTTATCTCCCTTGTGTCTTCTTTATTAGAAAAAAAAAAACAATTGCACTTTTGTTTTGCACATTCTACTATCAAGTTGTGTTAAGAGTTCTAAGGACCTTTTATGCTAACTTACATCATTGTACATTTGTTTTGTCATAATGCAAGAATGTTGCACTTGTCTCCATTTATGAAGGTTGTGTTAGTCTTTGTGAATGCAGTACTTGCTCCCCCTAAGTTTGGACTAAAGTTCAGATAGAATTTGGACTACATTTCAGTACTCTAACTTGTTACCACGATAAATGATTATATTGATTTATAAATCAAGACAAAAATCTCTGGAGAATTACTAGCTTTACTGATTTTTCAAAGCCGAACACCTCACTCGATGCGAAATGTAACAAATTGTTCTTAGAGGGTTAATTTCATTTAAAAAAAGAAAGTACAAAAAGCATAAAGTATGCTCTGATGAAAGTGAAGTCTTTGTATATTTATCAGGGGTTTGGTAAATCTGAAAAATCAGGAGAGTGCAGGGGCAGGGAATTTATACTATGAAAAGTCAAGGTCTTTCAAATAGTATGGTCCAAACGCCCGATAAATGAATGTCTTGTCTTGACTGATAAGATTGTCCAGGATATCGACTTTAATACCCACTTGAAGCGTTTGAATCATACCGAGCATTTATCAAGCTTGACACGTAAACTGGTATTTGTCCGATAGTTGTATGCAAAACTGCCCGTCATTGTGTAATTTAGATACCACATTTAATAAAAAAGAATGGTATAATTGGAAAGCTGATGAAATTTTCTGGTAAAACTGTGAAATTAAAACCTCTATATAGTAATTAACGTTTATCATTAGACGACAGTTAAGACAAGGTCCATCTTTCAGTCTTATGGCGTATTAGTGATGGATGGTAATTGACTCTCGATGCTGGTCTTACAAAACTGTACGTATTTATGTTATCAAATAAAAAACGAAAATCTAATTCATATCCGTTCAAAAATACTTTAATTTACATTTTAATTAGCAATTTTCCATCATTTGACCCTAAATATATAGTGAAAACCTATGTACAAAATATCACCGTATCGCGAAAAATCACCATTGACGCATTTTTAAGATTTTGGTCAGGATCTAACCGTCCCAAAAATTAAAATACTAATGAAATAGTTAATCAAAGACATAACAGCGTACATTAGAATGAAATCTATGAGAAAAAGATGTTACATCAATCCGTTGAACACTATGCAAGCAGGAAAAAGCGCTAAAATTAGGTCGGTTTTTGGCTTTTGGTCATTTGTAAAAAACCAGAGAATTCGTTTGAGGTAATAACTTTCCATATGAGTAAATCCAGCTTTAAACGAGACATGGTAAAATATAATATCATGTAATGACTTAAGTGAATGCATATATTGTATTAAGGATGACTTTGTTGGTCAAATTGATTGGTAACATATCGAGATATCCTAAATAAAGTATCAATAATTTCTTTCTTTTTCCAAAATGATGCAACCAACGGCATGTTTGTCACGTGATCCGAGGCAGGTTATTTAAATCTGAAAATCGGAGGTTCAGGACCATACTATTTGAAAGACCTTGGAAAAGTTAAGATGAGCTCTGTTAAGTAATGGATACACCATAAAGAAATCTGGTTGAATACTTGATTGAATTCATAGCCAAGATTGACACATTACCTTCATAAGCAAAACAAATGTAGCCAAAGTAATAAAGAGAACTGGTTGATGGTGCTATATGGGTGCAAGGTTTTGCATAATTGTAATGCATTATGGGTAATGGGTACACATGTAGCTGATGCATTATGGGTATAATGTTTCAGAGATTGTCAGAGTCCATGTTGGACAATGAAAAGGTAATAGCTGCTGTATCATACATGTATATAACTGACAATGTACAAACTAGACACTGACCATAATTATAGTATGTGACTGTCTGTAGAAATAGAGAGTGTAACTGTAGTGGGGAACAATGGTTACTTCTAACACGTGTAATCAAAATCATATGTATGTCATACTGTATGTGTTGACTGTATGTGTATTGATCAATTACACTTATCTGTAATCAATCCTTTGATTGTCTGTTTACATTTGAAAACTTTCTGAAATTTCATAGAAAATTGTTAAATGTTCATTACCTCAGGAAAGCGGGAAAACCTTGTGGGTCAACCAGAATGGTTTGAAGTACATTTGTACACATGTACATGTTACAACACTTCAGGATCAAGTGATTAGTGTTTGCTTCAATCGACATAAACCTCCTGCATGATATTTAACATTTATTTCTTACATTGACTCTTTTTGCCTTAAAATACTGAAGAAGTTTTATGAAACTTTGGCCAAAGGTAAACACTTCAGAGTATGATATCCAGGATAACGTGCAAGACCATGATGGATTTAAGGTCAAGGTCACTTTTAAAGGTCAATTGTTCTGTTTTTCATTTCATACGTATGCTATAATATCTGAATCCTGTAAGTAACTTGAGGTCAAATTTCTATCTGCTTAAAGAAGACTTTAGTTTTAGAGGGCCATAATACAGTTGGGATGTAGCGGTCTGTTAGACTGTCTTGTTTATGTCACATAATTTCCAAGAACTGATAATATCCAGGATATTCTTGGCATTCGAGTATTTTTGGACAAAAATTTAAGAAGATCTGGAAAAGACATTAATTATTATGTTCTTACGTGTACTTATAATGTCTCTTCAAAGCTGAGATATATCCTTGAACATAAAGGATATGACACTTAATCATTAGATCACTGCTGTAGTATCCACTCATCATAAGTGTATAGATTGTTTTCTAAGCCCTTCAGTTAATTAATTGCTTCTTAATTGGGAAGAAATGATCCAGTTTCAAACCAAATCTGAATCAGTTCTTTGTGAAAATTGAATTTAGGTAATTATATGTGCGTGTTCATGTCATTACTGTATATCCATGTTGCAAGTTATTGTGCCAAAGCAAAATATTGTTCTTAGACTTTTTATTCGGCTTTTTCTTTATTTCTGAATACTGTCAGTGAATAATTAATTTGAGTTAAGATATCCTAAACTAAACATAGGCATGACCCAAATATTCTGCAACTACTATTAAGAATGATACTGTGTATAAAGTTGTGACACAGTATAGTCTTCATTTCAAACATTAGGAGAAATATGTAAGTTGATGGATATCTTAGTTTGGTAGAGCTTTGCTCTTAAAGCGATAGGCTCAGGGTTGGAGAACCAATTTGACTGCAGAGTTACCTCCCTTTGTTCCACTGTCAAGTTTTTGTTTTGACTTATTATTCCTGGTCAAAAGCGGAGGTATAGTGTTTTGGGATTGTCAGTCTGTCCGGAGTCATGACTCAAGAACCAATGGATTGAATTTCTTGAAACTTAAAATAAGTGTACAATAGCATAATGCTGCAGGGCACACACATCTTACTTCAAAGTTGGATTAGTATCTCGAGAGTTATTGCCCTTTAATTCTTATTTTCTTTTATATTCAATATAAAAACATTAGAATTCTATTTCTCTGAAACTTGTAATCAAAATCAAATTGTAAATCACTCAAATGATTAAATGATCACTCTTTCTAATATCCACCCCCTACATTTCCTGATTTTTTTTTAGAGATAAGGCTCCTTAAGGGGGTGTAGTTGTTTACTTAGATATTCTATTTGGAAACTTGGAAATTTTTGTTTCCTGAAACTAATAGTACTTATTTAATTTAACTGATAAAGACTGAGTTCTGTTTCAACGTAAGATGTTAAAAAAAGAATTATCCCTCAGAGATGAGCCCAAATGGGGTGGTGAAATTTTAAAGATGCTTCTTCTTTCTGAAAAGGCTTGTCAGAATGTCATTTTGTTTGGCACAAATCATTAACTTTGTATTCTCTAACAAACTGGAATTTTACAGAAATTAGGCCCTTAAGGGGATGTAGTGCTTTTCTTATATAATCATTCTTATACAAACTTAATAATTCTTGTTGTCTGGAAGTATAGTACTGATTTAATTTAATTACAACAATTAAGCTCTTTATGACTGTAACTTGAAGAAATAGAATATTACCTCGGAGATGAGGCCCCAGTGGGATGATGAAATTTAAAAAAAAAAAAAAAAAAAAATTCTGAAACAGACAAACCAAAACACTTTCCAGTTGTTCTTTTTCAGCCATTTCCTTCATTTGGCGGGGGATATAGATTCACTGAATTTGCTTGTTTTTAGCTCATTTTGCTTTAAACCTTCTCTTACCTGTCTCATTATTTTTATGTGAACATTTCAGACACGTGCAGCATACAAGAAGGTGATGGAAGATAATGGTGTAACAGATCCCAATGCCATGGACAAAAACTACTGGATACAGCGTGTTGGAGAGGTAAATATCTGTCGTTAAAAATTGGTTTCCAAACTGTTAAGAAGTCTTGTTTTTATGTTGCCAGGGTCAGTAGCTGTGACATGTAAAAGAAATTGCAAAATCTGTCCATTGGACCCTAGTTATGTCGAGATGAAGGAGGTTCTGTCTACTTCTTGATAAAGCATATAACACTTGAGCATTTGGTCATGAATTCTTGACACTGTGTAACCTGTGAAATTTGTTCCGTCTGCTGGTTCCAATACATACCAGGATTTGGTCATTGTCTATTAGGACAATCAGTAAAAATCCATGCACTTTGCTGTATCGCAAAGTTGTTTTCTTTCTGTCTAAGAGAAAGCCACAGAGCTTACAATCTGTTACAATCCGTGTCTGAGAGTTGTCAGAAGGAGAGAAATTATCTCCACTAATGAGATTATTTGTGGCGAGCTTGATGTAGAACTACGGATCAATTAACAATGTCATTTCTTCTACTTGGCTAATTTATAATGACTTAATAAAGAATTGTGTTTATATATGGCTGAGTTTCTTTATTGGCGAAAACAGTGTTGAAGTTATATCCATGGCAACAAGAGTTATGATAACATTTTAAATAGTGATGTAAATCGAAGATTTGTTAGACTTCGTCGTTGATATTGCTGAACACTGTTCACAGATACATGGCCCTGGTTACATTCTAGGATTTTAAATGTAGAGGGAAGAGTAGTGTTACTTTATAATGTAGTGCTGTTTGCAAACTGTACTGTTTTTCATTCAAATTATTATGTATTGTTTTAAAATTGTTTTTGAATCAAGCTGAAAGTGGTTTTCATTATTTTGCTAACATTATGTAGAAGTTAAAAGTTGCTCTGTATTTATGCTTCATAAGTTTTGTTCTTAGAGGAGTGTTGCTGAATTTATTTGCATTCATTTTAACCTTTACCCTGCTTTCTAAAATGGACAGGTCCACCATTAAATTTGGACAGTACCAATCTCTGTTCAGGGGGGCTGCACACTGAAAATTTACTGAATGAATAGCTGACAGTGCAAATCATGATCAAACTTCATGGGTGTACATGCTGATCATGATCTGCACTGGTCTGATGGAAGTGACTGTCACATGTTGCAAACCGGGTAAAGGTTAATATGGAGTGAACCACATACTTTTGTTTCTATCTGAGTCCATTTTCATTAAGCATGTATTTATATAAATAAATTTCATATATCACTGCTGAAATTTGGTGGATACATTTCTTCTATCTTAGCATTTTACACTATAACTCCAGTCAAGATTCATTTCAAATCAGTTAACCTTCAAATATCCACCCACAGTGGTACAGGGGATGAAAAAAATCCCAGATGATTTTATTCTAATAAATACAATAAACTATTCCATTATAAAGTCATTGCTGAAGCTTTTGATTTCTCAGAACAGTTTCTTTCCACTTTGGCTGAGAGGAAAAAATAATCAGTTTTTATACAAGAAATTCCTACTTGTGAAATAAATACTGCGATATTAAAAAAATTCTTTTCCACGGTTTATAAAGGCTTTTTCTAATGTGTTTAGTTACGTCTTCATACCGTATTGATTTTGCATCTCGTATCACTCTCAAGTACCTCGCAATATCATCATTCACACTTTCAAATCTTCTTTCACAGTTGTAGACAGAAATGCGTCTTCTCTAAGTATGTTGTCCACAGACATGTTTATTTTCAATTTTTGCTTCAGTAACAAATAGCGCTGTTTGTTTCGTAACATTTTTAGATGTGAAACATTTTAAAATTACTATGTCAGCTGTCAACTTGAGCACTTATATGCTAGTTATATTTGCATAGCATTGAAACTGTTGAAAAGGCAGTTTAAAGTTTAGTTTTCAAAATGTAGTTTTTGTTTTGACTGCTGAATTTTACCTCTCGGATAATAAAAAGGGGTGGGTCGGGGGACTGTTCAGACAACGCTGTGGGTCGGGGGACTGTTCAGACAACGTTGTTACCTTCAAGGTCAAGGTCATAGAAGCTTAAGTATTGATGTCTCAATGTATACATACATACAATTGTTTTTCTGTGTGCCCCCTCACTGATGACACAGGCTTTCAATGTGTGACCAGGACCCAAAAAAATGGTATACAATATAATATCTCTACAATTTTTTCGGCCCTGGTCATGCTCCAACAGACTGAGACTGATGCTAGGATCTTTTGTTACAGTACCTCTCTTTGGAACTAGTGTCATGTCTCTGAGATTTGATTGGTCAAATTTTGAACTTCATTCAAATCTAGCCAATCAGAAGTCACCATTCTAATACTAGGCACACATATAATTGTACAGACTTCCCCAGAGAAATGCTATCAACATTTCATTATATAAATAGAAAGAGAATTGTTGTGCCAAATTAACCTTTAATGTGGTTCCTACAGGGTGGATGCAAGTTTTGGTGTTGTTTTTTGTTACTATTATCATGATTTTGATTATGTAGTTTTTTTGTTAGTATTTATATCTTTGTAATCATGAAGTGCATAACGGTAATTATTTCTTAAGATCTTGATGGAAAATTCCATGCATTTTCACTTTTGCTTATATAAAAACTGTTTATAATTGCAAATAGTGATTATGAAAGTACTTGCTGCAGGAACTGAAATAGTACCAATAGATGATTTAAGACATTAATCCTCAAGTGAGCTTTGCAGTCTTACTTGCTTATTTTATTTTATTTACTAGAAGCTATGCTTATAAGAGGCATGTAGAATTATTCTGTTGTAGTAGCTTGCTTTGACTTTTTTTATTCACTCACGTTTTGCATGAATAAGTGGAACCTCATGAATAACTAATATTTTGGAGAGTTTTTTTAATAATTAAATGGATTTGATGGAGAGAGAACTGAGCATAACTACCTATATAAAACAAAGGTAAATTCCAGAGATAAAAGTGTATCAAATAGCAAGGGGAAAAGAGTTATTGGAATATAAAATAAGACCGAAGGTGATGCTTTGAACTTGAAATAAGAAGGTGTTGCAAATACAATTAATGAGCATTTTATCAATAATTTTTATAGTATTTTAAGTATTTCAGAATTACAGTTGATTTTAAAGGTTTCTTGTTTCTTCTTTCATTGTGTGAAATACGTTTATGTAAACGGGCTGTTTTCTATTTTCAGTTGTCAATTCAGCTTCAGCAGAGTAGTGAGTATTGGTCGGAGAAAGTGCGGGAACTGTCTCAACAATTAGGTCAAGCTAAATCTGTTACAGCCAGTCCACGGCGATAGCCTCATCCTTGTCATCGTATCATCCTTCATGTGACACGACCGTCTCAACCATCAAAAATGTACACCATCTCGGACGAGTTCTTGTAGAAACTCAACTTGTGATATTTTAAAGACTCAGTATTATGTGACCTAAGTATGGTTTTGAAGATGTTTTCCAGAGACATAAGGAATTTTAGGATCATTTAAACGGTGTTTCGGTTCAGTATCACTTTTCTGTTAACTAGTTGCCTCTTTTAGGTGACAAATTCATTGCTGTGATGAAATGATTTAAGTCTCTTCATTTCTGTCAATATCATCAGCAATTTAGAATCCAACACTTCGTGTAGCCAGTAAAAAAGTTATGATATAGACATGCTTGGTAATAGATAATTCACATGCTATACAGATTTACAGAACTGTCTGAATATCTAATTACTATCAGTAATAAGAGTCAGCACCAAAGTTTTATAATCTACTGCTACATAATTATTATTTTTGGACAAATGTATATTTTACAGGAACTTGAATTCTTTCTAGCATTTGAAAGCAACAGTCCACTCTGGAGCAATCAAGTTGAAAAAATGTGATCTGTTCTAATGCACAAATACAGGGCATCATAGATACACATTTATTTTGGTGCTAATTAAACCATCTTTTATACTGAAACCACCATTTTAGTAGGAAAACCAATGAAAAAATACCTTCATTTTAAGTTCATATTTTTATAGTGAATTGATAAATAGGTTATATCATGTAGCAATTGTTTGTACTTGTAAAAGGTTGGTAACATATACAAATATATCATTGAATAGTTACCATCCTTGTGTTTATTTATTTTTGTACTTTTTGTATATTTGTGCTAAAAGTTATGTGATATGTAGAGTAGATATTTTTCAAACTGCACACAAATTTGTCAAACTGTCTGTGATTTCTTTATCTATATTTAGATATTTATAAATCCTAGGGTTGCTTGTACAGAAAGATTTGTGGCAACAAATGTGCTGTTGTGTGCATTGAGTTGTGTGCATTGATGAGTTATCTTTCTTTATTGCTCTTCAATGAGCACCAGGTACACAGAGGAGTTACCTCCCTGTATTGCTCTTCAGTGTGTCACCAAAGTTTCAACCTGTCTCTTGTGACTAGGAATAATAAGAGATTTTGGGGAATCTTGCAGCTACACCATATTGTATTATTTAAGATATATATATATATACATATATGTAGTGTTGTGTAGAGTAGAACTAGGTACAGAAACAATATGAGCTGATAAAACAGTGCTGCAGTGTCACCTTTAGATATACAAGCTTTAGAAAGTGCATGCTTCTGTAGTAGGTTAAATGATTATATAAGTTATATTTTTTTTTAAAAACTTAATTGTTAAGGCCTATTTAAAGGAGAGAATTGGAAAATAAAACGCTTTATTCTAGTGGCTAAAGTATTGTGGGCAAGCATAACAAATGATCATTTGCTATTACAATTATCATAGTTAAAGGTTAAAATTGACTTTGAAGCCACATTATAAAAGTGTTATTTAATAACATGTTAAAGTACCAGTATTATTTGGGTCAAGCTAATTTTGTGTCGTGGTTGATTTTGTCTTGGTTTATGTGATCATGACACTGTCATAATGAGTGTGCAGTCGATGTTTTAGTCAGGGTGATATTGGTATAGAATATATTATTGGAAGAGTAGATTTTCTAGATGTGATTTGTTACTCCACAAATAATGTTTTAAAGCTAGATAATGCACCAAAGTTTGCTGTAAAATCAGACAATATTTAGGAACAGTTTCTCCATATGCATTACACCTGGTTTTTTCAAGACACAAGCTTTGTAACTACTCAAAGCAAGTAAGAAGCTGACAGCTGGTTTAAAGATGGAATGCACCATTCTGTTTGCTATTCACCCCTTTGAAAAATGGGACTGACCTACATGTCGTATTTTACAGTAAAATTTGCGAATGTTTAAATGGAGACAAATGATAGAGTGGGGCCTTATTACAGTTTGTGTTGTTATAATTTTACACAATTTTACATTGTCATTTCTTATTTATTAGCTATTTCATACTCAATTTTTTATGATCGTCTCGCTGTATTTCCCAAACACCTGTGCTGAAGAAATACATGGTATATCAGTATTATTCAGTCAACAATGAAAGAAACATGTAATAAAAAATGCATAAATTTTTTATGAATACTTTCCAGATACAGAGAAAACGCATTATGTGAGTAAACGAAACTGAATAAATAATAACCATGTACAGACAGGATATACTTAAATGGTGATCCAGTATCAAAACTGATTTTTTTTTAAATATGAGATACATGTATCATTATCAAAATTCAATGTAACAATGCTGAATGTTTAACTACATGTACATTGTATATATGTTTCTCCGAATTATTTAGATATTCTCATTTTATTGAGTCCGTCCTTATACTGTTTTACATGATTGTTTTAATATTTTTAGTTTATTACAGTGATTTTAATTTATTGTACATTTTTTTCTCACTTATAAACTGACTGCCATTTAAGAGATATGAAATAAACATAATAGCATTATTTTAATGCATTTTTCTTGTTAAATTTGTTTTAAAGTTGGTCAGTTATTTTATCCAGGATTTTCAAGTTGTATGAACATGGACTTTGGTTTTTTCATGTTTTGAATTTTGGTAGAAAAGAAAATGTTAGGTTTTTTTTTACATAACTTAAGGTTTGTGAAGTAGATATAGATTTGGAAATAGTGAGCTAATATATTCATGTGATTAGAACAATATGTAGTTCATACAAACAAAACTGTAAAATGAGACCATCTTGTGAAACCAGAATCATTATAAAAACTGAGTTTTATACAATGAAGATCTGTGATTAATTATTCAGAAAATCCATTTTATTTTTGTGATACAACACATGTATAGTTTACCAATATCTCATGGTTGCTTAGTTTTTGTTGCCAGAGACATTTTTGTTTTGTTGTCATAGTATGCCTGAAAATATGGTTTGAATGTTGCACTTTGTACACATTAGTTATTATGTAAGGCTACAAAATCATGTATAGTTTTACAACAGAATTAAATTAATAAATTCTGGTCTTGCACTACAAGATTGGAAAAATATGAAGAACCTTTGTCTCTTGTTTTTTATCAATCCCAAATTTCTGACTTCCTCATTAAATTCTGATAAGAAGTACATTGACAATATGTACCAGTATCTGTTGATGCCATGCTTTATGATTATAGAGCAAAAATAGTACACAGTTGGAGTGAAAATAGTGTCAGTCTAAAACTGGTATTCTCATAATAAGACTGTTGGTGAGATTTTAGTTTGTCATTTGTCTAATAATGGAAATATTTGAAGCTTTTTAGGGTACAGGTATTGGAGTTATCTGAAACTATGATCCAGACTTGTATTTTGGCAGTGTAGGCCTTTTTGTCATTTGGTCTAGGTTAGAGACTTAAGGGAGATATGACCATTTAACTAGCCACAGGGACTTGAGTCAATACACTTCCTTATTTATTCAGAAATTTGACTGTCCCATGAGTATTTGACTTAGATAATTTTATGGGAATAAGTATATATCCAAAGTTTCAACTTGTCTGGAAACAGAATTACCTAATGACTTAACCAATCTAGAGTTTGTACTGCTGGAAGATCTCGGAAAACTTACTGGCTAGATAAAAGTGGGACAAAATGACCCTATACCTCTTGCCTGCATCTGGATATATTTTTTTTAAAAAACCTTGCTAAACTGTAAACAAGGCTTTAGTTCTTTCACTTCTCAAACCTTTTAAACAATGTACAGTGTATTATCCCCAGTGTCACTCCCAAGTAAGAATTTCTTAACACCATTATCATAACAAAGTTAGTTACAATAGGTGCTACAGCAATAAAAAGCTTTCGTCATAACCATGGTCCCTCTTGATCAGATATCCGACCCGCTTAATTACTTCAAGGCCAACATTCAGCTAAGTTTCTCAATGATACGCAGTGTAAGTGTTTCCTTTTTTTTCTACATGATATTGTAATATATGGACCCTGAAATAACTGACCAAACGTTCGCCATGAATAGCCAAACCAAACCCAGATATCGTCCACTTACTCTGACCTAGGTAAGCTCTAAAGGAAACTGTTGGCGCTTCTGATCATAAACCAATTGTTATCAGCTTATTTTCAAGATCCATGTTTTCCGTGTGTAGCATTTTCTGAAATTTTGAGAACAATATCACCTATATAAAACAAACATAAAAAGTAGTGATTATGTATTTACAATTTTCATCTTACATACTGTTAAGGTAGGATAATTTTACAATGACGCAACAGAAGAGGTAAACACGTTATCTTATTACAAGGGAGAGCACAAGGCGTAATTAATGTCAATGTATATTATATTGTTCATTATATACTGTCGCTGTCACTATAGTGCAGTAGGTAACAAAGACTCAAGTTGCTGATTATTTTGGTAGTGTCGAACAGGAGTTCGTATAGAGAGTAGGGACATGTACATTCAAAATTTTACTTTCTTTTTTCAGTAAGAAAGTTTTAATTTATTTCTTCTTTTTATGTTTCATTGATATGTTTACTTCTGTTAACATTTTTAATTCATGTTTTTTTTCTCATTATGCTTAGAACAAATTAAACAATCAAATGAAAATCAAATTTTGCCTTTATTTGACAATTCATCAAACAGCAACAGTTCAAAAGAATAATTAATGTTCCTTCATTTGTCTTGGACAAAACATCATAATTTTGGTAATACTATTTTATTGTACATACACTAAACAAAACTACTAATGCACCACCTGCCATTTTCCTTCTTTATTTAACTATCAGTCCTTCCAATATCTGCCAGCTTATTTTTAGCTATTGGTGCACGAAAGCTATCATATCTTGCATTTATGAATTAAGACACTAGGTAGATACTTCAGTCACAAATCATGTGGCAGAGAATATTACTTTAACGTTTAAACCTCCGTAGATTTAACATGTGTTTTTGCCTTGATGCTCTTCCTTGGGAAAACCACTCTTAAAATTTTCTTCCATATGAAATTTGTACCACTCAAATATTTTGAAATTTCATATAACAGAAGTATCTACCCAATGTCTTCATAATTGCAAGATATGATGCCGTTCGTGCAGCGATAGCTAAAAATAAGACGACATAAATGGGGAATATCGGTAGTTAAATAAAGAAGGAAAAAGGCAGGTGGCGCCTGAGAAGTTTTGTTTAGTGTATTCCATTACATGAGATACCAGTAATCACGAAACGCTCAAAGAAATGTTGAATACAAGTTCGCCGACAGCATCAGTTCGTGCCTTCCTCTACCTGAACCAGAGGCACTGAAAATAGTCCTTTTCAGGGCTAAACTGACCCTTAACGGAGTCGACGGGCCATGATAAGAGCGCCTCCTTGTAGACACACTGTATCGGCAAAACGCACTGGTTCCAATTTAACGATAATGCTCCAACTAACGTAACGAACCGGCTCCAATAAAAAATGGCTGATTTAGTAAACAAAACCCAAGTCAGTATAACAGATTCGTGTATTTTATATGGTAAATCGCAACTTCTGAAGAAACGAATACTATTACAGAATCCTCACTTCTTTCCGGCATGGCCGTAGCTAGTCGGCTGTTTCAGACATCGATGCGTGTGAAAGTAATGCAAGTTGAATGCAGAGGATTCAACGGTAAGAAATGCAAAACACACCCAAAATGCATGGATTTTGCTCAAAATTATCGAAGTTAAGGTGTTTAGCATAAAAGATTTGCACTGGCATGTAACTTTGGGTCAAATGTCGTAAGCATACCAACACTTTACTGATCTGCTATTTTTATAGGCAAAACTTACCCATTTAAAAATACAACGATTCAGGCTCCAATTGACGATACAACGAAAATGTTCCAATTCGTGTTTCACGGATCATTTTCACAGACGTTTTTTAACAATTACAAACTTAAGAGAATCTCATATCGAACAAAATGTTGAGTTTTATGTCACCTGGTAGAGTGGCCTGGATGTGGCATAATGAAAATGAAATTCTTATGTATATTTAGGTCTTATCATTTCTCTCTAGCATAAAGCATGGTATTAAAATCAAAAACAATTACAGTAAAATTGTGCTTTTATTTCAATGCTATTCATCTGTCATAACTGAAAGCTCATCTGTGCCGTTCTGTTATCGCTCATACTAATACTGCATTAAGTCTTTTATGTCATAATTTTAGGAAGGATCTCTAAATATTCATCTTCTGAATAACATTTTTTGGATGACAATAATAATCAACATGTGCTTTGTTTTTAGCTGTACCAATTAATGTGCCGATAACGACACACTAAATAATTCATCCGCATATTAATTCCGGTTCGCTAAGGTTGCTGTCTACGGAACCGGTTCCGGTTGGCTAGTCACTTCTTTTGATAAAAAACGTCTATATCTTCAGAATTAAAATTTTACCTGAAGTAATACTGAAATAATTCAGTGAAAAAAAAAATAAGCTTCAATGAGGATCGAACCAGTCCTTTAAATCTTTATTTTAAGGCGCTACCCACGGCGCCAACGCACCGTTCTATTCCATGTGTTCACTATAACCTGGAGCAATAATATTAACCCCGATAGTATATATTCGTCCCAGCTATAACTCTTCTATATACATGCTCTACCTGTTTACGCAATGCTGTACACATACATCTGTTACGTCACTGTCAAATTATCCAAACTGTCTAAATATTTAGCAAAACGAAAAATAATTAAAAGAAATCAAGATACAACTTTTTTATTTACAGTCGGATGTTAATTATATACTAATTTATTTTAGGTCGATTGTGAGACAAGTTATTCAGCTTATATTAATCACTCTCGACAACTCATTCCTGATGGTATCCATGGCCTGAGGTATACAAATAAACATTGCATAAGAATAGCTATAGACCGACATACATATCGACAAAAGAAAATGGCATATCTCAACCTATAACAAACATGTACAAGAGATATACCGGTAGTCATTGATCACCAATTACATAAACAAGTGTCTACAAAGAAAGAAATGTGGTAATTACATGGCACTTACATAACGCATATTAAGGACAATTAAAATTAAAGCCACAGTATAGATTACGTAAATTTATTTCAGTATATCAGAAAAAATGTATAATGATGATTTAAAGCTGTGTGAAAGCTGCTGGTCTAAACGAATGTTTAATAACAGGTTTCAAATGAACCCATTTGCTTTGGGCCCTGTCTATAATATAAGTGTTCATTTAACAGAAAATTTTCTCTGTTTTTCGTACGTTATAATATTTTCTTTAAAATATAGTCAACCATAGTTTTACCACGGCATATATCATCGTGAGCTGCAATGTCATTGTATGCATGAATTGAGTAGGACATTAAACTACATTGTATCACGGACCTAGTATATACATGTGTATATAGGTCCGTGATTGTATGGGGGAGGGGCGAGGGGATCTATAGCTCATTATCGTCAAGGTCCGTATATTACGGACCCTGCTATTGTAGAATATTAAAATGATAAAAATGCGCTTATAAACTCTGCTCAAAATTACAATGAGTAGAAAGAGGGAAACAATGTTACGTATGAAAGGAGAAGAGCAAAAAAAAGATAGCAGAAAACATTGGGTGGGAAATATGCGAGGGATAATACAAAAACAGCTAGTGTAGGTAATATAAAGAACCCAGAAGGACAGCTAGAAACCGATGATCGGATCAAAGCAACACTACTAAATAATTATTTTCAATTACGAAAACAAAGAAAATGTACCAGATTTCGAGAGAGGCAATGTAAATAAAATTCAAAATACAATAACGATATAACTAAATAATGAGCAAAGCCTTAAAATTAGATCCAAATAAAGCTCAGGGGCCCGATAATATACCTATTCCTGCATCACACATCTGCTAGAAAATTGCAGAGAACTGGTTTGAGACAATAAATAATGGGAAGGATATATACTCACCCAAAATGAAAACTTTACACTTTTATTATACACAATATTAAATCAATGTATTTTTCACTTTGACTGTATAAAATAAGACAAATAACAAAGGCGATAATAGGCCTAAAAGTTTAAAGTCATTTATCATGCATAAAAGGGAGATAACTCATATAGTGAAAACAGACAGTATATCAAAAAACAAAATGGGTTATCAAGACAAAATATTATTTTTGCTCTCAGATAGTTTATACTAATTTATTTTAGGTCGATTGTGAAACAAGTTATCCAGCTTTTATTAATCACTCTCGACACCTCATTCCTGATGGTATCCATCGCCGTGAGGGTATGAGAGAAGAGAAGCCAGTTTCCCTTTTAATGCTGAGCACCAAGCAAGGGTACTGGTACCATTTTTACGTCTTTGGTATGACGCGGCCAGGGAGCGAACCCATGACCTCCCGCACTCGAAGTGGACGCTCTACCGAGGCTATCGAGGCGGTTTAATGCTGTCAGTTGAGAGAAACTACTGTCAAGACTAGAAAACTCAAAAATGTTTTATGAAAACACAAAGCAAAAGCGAGAGTTCAGACTCCAAAGATTCAAATTATTAAATTACCTCCCTTTGAATTGAATATATAGGTGAATTTATGACCTTAAATCTGAAAGCTCCTGTGATGATTTTTAATTTTTGTTTGATAAACTCACTCCCCAACTGATTAAGTTTAACATTCTTACAAATCATTAAATTCCACCTCCTGCATTGTGAGGAATTGGTGTTTCTTTCTCATGCATAGTAAATCCCATTATAAAGTTTTCATGTTGGGTCATTATAGATGTCGTATACCTAGATTTACGCGCTGCCTTTGATAAAGTCCCGCATCAACTATTGATAAAATAGAGGGGATGTATATACTGTTCCAATTCTTTTGCTAATCTTCATCAATGATTTATCTTAAATCTTAAGCAGAAAAACAAAATTATTTGCATATGATACAGAAATCTACAACAACATTGTTGACAGTAGCTACAAGAAAACATTACGAATGCATATGAATGGGCAAAGTGTTGGTATTCGTGAAATACAGCAGGTGGCATGTGAGTAAGATCTGGGCATCATTTTTGATAAGATATGAATATGAACATAAATCTGGGATTAATGTGTCAGGTCATGTTCTTTCAGTATCGTATCGTATATTAGGGCTTTATCGTCGGTTTCTCATATGACCAACGCCCCCAGAAGAGATTAGTTATTTTAGGTTTCGGAGGATATTGCAAGATACAGAAAGCGTCCCAATTCCAGAGACACCCCTGGTTCTTATACATGCCAGGTGTATAGCACCTATACATTGGGCTTCGGTTTTAGTCTCATCCGAAGTGTATATTTTCATGATTTCCGGACCCGATAGTGCTGTACCTTTACTATATATGTACGCTTACATAGCGAAAAAATTTTTTTTATTATTATTTTGTTTTAATATATCAGTATATGGGGTACCAAGGTTGTAGAGGGGTCTTTGGGGGGATGGGGGTCCAAACCCCGTGTCGGCCACCTGTGTTACAATCTATGTTACATGTTAATTCTCAAACACAATTAAACAGTATTATTATTTTTGAATACCTGTTACAAATTAAAAAAAAATCTACATTTTCTTTGCTCTTGTTTAATTCTTTAGCGGCGACTTTTGATGCTTTGCATCAATGGTTTTCTTGTATGTATGTAGTAATTACAGATCTACTTAATAGTCTTAATTGAAAATTAGACATTGTTAATTATTACCTGAGTCGGGTTTACAAACGTAAACAAGTTGGTGCGTGTATCAGGGCTTTAGAGCAAAAATCAATAAACCAGTCAGGAATGATGTATGAAAACGAGGCTGCTGCCATGACCTACTTTCAATACACATCAGTTTCTGTTTTGACTGCAAAGGGTAAAAAGTTTATTTGAGCGAAAATGTCAAACGCCAGGGAAGCAGCTTTTCGTTGTCAGATAAAGAGTGGGAGGTTGTGTTTTTTACATTCAGGGAATATATATGATGTGACTGATTTTGCAGACCGCCATCCAGGTGGGCGAGAAATTATAGAAAATCATATTGGACAAGATGTTACGCAAGTTATGAAGTCTTCAGAAATCCACAAACATTCCCCGGCTGCGTTCAAAATTCTAGATAAATATTATATTGGGGAGTATAGCAGTTCAAATGGCGTTGTAAGTATAGTATTTCGGTTGAAAATCGAACTTGCAAATGTCGCGAAATTATATTATAATTTATTTTGGTGTACCTGCAGTTGGTCACGAATGCCATGAATGAGCGGGTGATTTAAATAGCTTTTTTTCGATTTTATGTCAGTGACAGTAAGTCAAAATATAGAGGTGTGTCTTTACACACAATAGTGTTATAATGTTCACATAAGCACTTTGGGTGACAAGACTAACAACTGACCACAGTAATTTCTTGCATTTTTTTATCATTCAGCATTTGTTCTAAAGATCTCGATGTGCTACAATGAATCAAGGATGTGGTTTTATTTTTGCTTTGTCAAATAAAAAAAAGTAACTATGAATAATTAAAAAGTTACGACGTTATCTTTATCTCGGTAGAAGGAACATAGATCTAAGACACAAAGGTTGCATCAGAGAAAATAAGGTTATCGTGTGACATTGTCACTCATGAATGCGACAAGGTTACCTTTTCGGGCTAGAAGAGTGCAGATTACCATTGGAAAGTTTTGTTTTGCATTTGTGCACAAAATTAAAAATAAATTGATTGCAATTGTTAGTGCGAATTTTGGACAAAACAAATACCTAAACTAAGAAACGCAGAATTAAAAAAATATAAAAGAATAGGAATGAATTCTAAGTTATTCTAGTCATCTTATCACTCTTGTTACGTTGTATTTATTTTGTTTTTATTATACAAAAAGTGACACTGTCTGGGATCTCTAAAAGCACAAGAATCTTTTGATTATTTAGTGTGAGGGGTTTGTACAAGTCATGGTAGTTCTTTACTCTCTTTATTGAGAGCAAATCAATTATTCTGTAATCCACCATACATGGTGGTGAATCACATGATCAAAATAATCTCTAAACAAAAGTACATCTATGAAAAATGTTAGAAAATAATGAAAGCTGTTAAGCTGTAAATTAAAAATATAGCCTATCTTGTGACAACAGAAAAGTATTAAAGAACTACACAGGTCTCAATCACAGTCACCTTCTAATTGTGTTGAACACTTAAAAAATAAATTGTCAGTTTATCGAAGTGTTCAGTACTATCGGGAGGTGACTATGATTGAGACCAAGTAGTTCTTTAATACTTTTATTTTGCCATAAGATAGGCAACATTTTACATTTACAGCTATTATAAAACGGCTTACATTATTTTCTAAACTTTTTTCTGAGATCTACTTTTGTTTAGAGATTATTTTGATCACGTGATTCCCCACCGTACCATAGCATAACAGACAAACACAGAATTAGGTTTTACCTTTTAAATCAATTATTCTCTAATCCACCAAAGCAAAACAGACAAACACAGAATTAGGTTTTACCGCATGTTGTTTCACTATCTAAAATGTTATGTTTCAATAGCTTAAAACTGGAAAAGAAATTCACAAGTTAAAGTTTAAACACAGTGGTTTGGTCTGTTGGCTATTTTCACTGTCGATATTGTTGTGTTTTATTTAATGTTTTCGAGTGAATTATAGAGTTTTCTCAGTGAAATAAAAGTGATAATCCACAGTTTTGAAACAGTGGATTACCATTTTTATTTTTCACTGTTTTTGCAATCTTCTACCCGGCTTTACGTCAAAAAGTATACCGAGCGTAATTATAAATTCTGGAAACCATGCGACGATGACGTCGTTAAAATGACGTCATTTGCGCTATGTTTTTTGATGACGTTTCCCGCGATTTTCGTTATTTTATAGAAACAAACTCAATAAAAGTAGAGTTTTAACCATAAAATAAACAGAAAAATTGTTGGTATCAGTGTAAGATCACGTTAATTTCACTCGTGAACACCAAAAGTTGTTATTTTCACTCGTGAAATTATAACGTGATCTTACACCGAAACCAACAATTATCCTCTATGTATTACAACAGTTTCAATATTAAAACCATTTCAAATAAATTCAACCAGCTGTTTTGATATCAACTTATATAAATCCAGTGTGAGGGTTCGAATATTGAAAGTGGCACTAAAATAAGTCTAAAAGAACACTGAATCAGTGTTCTAGCTAGCACAAAACAGAAGGATGTATCACCCTGCACTGTTCTTGTGCACCCTGCCTTTTTCTCAGGTACCATGTCTGTGCTCTTCTTGACAGGACCTTTGCATTTTATGTTAATAAGCATATTTCTTGGGTTTAATGGCAACATACATTATGGTTCCTTTTCTATAACTGGTACTGGTCAAAGTTTAATAGGAGAGTTCAGAAATGCCCAGAAGTCAGTAATTCAGTATTGAAAATGTTAATTTAATTCAAATACAGCATATAGAGCATTCTGAACATGTCCTTTTTTATCTGTTTTTGGTGCTCTCAAGTGCCCTTTGTCTAACAACACTGTGCCTTTTTTAATGTAAATAAAAATCAAAAGTTCAACTTCAAGTTGATTATGGGTTGATATGAAGGTGAAAGTTGCAGTAAGAAGTCAAAGTCATTATGCCCATACATGTCTCTGTTTGAAGTTACATATGTACTAACATGATTTTCTGAAAGTGTAGGAACCCAAATTTTGTAATGTCTATTGCCTAAAACAGTTGCAAAACTTTTTGTAAAATGAGTTAGATGTAGTAAAGTTAAAAGTTTTGTCCTAAATAAAGTGACATTATGCGCATCTTACTGCACATAGTGTATTTTTGGTGACAGTTTTATAAAAGCAATTTTTGGTTGCTGTGCATTTAAATGTGTTAAAATGATAAGCTGCATAAGTAGGGCTGCAGTGATACAGGCACCTTTCGGTTCGGTTTCAGATATGACCCTCTCGGTTATCGGTTATTCGGTTTGAATATTTTTGTAACATTATGTATAGAATGTTCCATATTTCTACTCCTATAAAATACTGACAAGAACCCAAATATAATTTCTAAAGAAAATGGAACCAAAATCTGTGTGTCCAAGGACCTTGCATATTATTTTACTGATTTTTGTATGGTTTTCTCAACATTTTTCACTGATGCAGATATTTAATGTAATGTTTCCGTTTTAAATGCTACGTCATATTAGTTGTGGTGCCTGTTTTGTATGCCATAGATGCACTACGTATCATACAAACTGTTGTGGTTTTGTTCATCCTGCCATCTTTTTTTGGGAAAACGCGAAATGTTTCCAAACTGGTGACTTGAGTGTTGCCGTTGGTTCATATAAATCACTGATCGGCCATTTTTGTAGTGGTAAACTATGTGAAAAATATCAAGACGCAAGCTGATTGGTAAAAAATAGAGCGGCATAGAACAACGGCTGTATCTAGATGTACCGAATTGAAATATCGGGAACCAAAACGGTGAATGGAAGACGCAAGCTCGGATATATCCGATCTTCAGTTAATCATTGCATCCCTATGCATAAGTATTTGAAGTTGGTACTTTAGAAAGAAAAAAAATGGACTAATGAAATAATTCATTTCTTGGCAGTGATCTCCCTTGTGTTATTAGTGTTGTTGCCGATAGATATTTCGGCAGTGGAAGGGAAGCAACTCCTGCATGCAATTGTTTATTTCTTAAATTGACTCTCCTAGTAAAGATAGGAAAAGTAATATTTGAAAGTTATCATTTCGTACTGGTAGCAGGATGAGTTTGTTGTATTGGGTTAAAAGCCATTATTTCCTCTACCCTTTTTACACACACCTATTTTAGTTAAATTTTTACTTGAAAAAAATGTTCATAATTCCACTTTTGATTACCATTGTCTTTTGCCACTTAGCATGGTTGAATTGTTGCATTGGTGACTGTTAGTAGAAACACCTCTATGCAAAAGATCTCAGGTTGTTAAAACTTTCTGGAAATTTTTGTTCAATTAAATTTCAATTTTATATATTCAAAAACAGAGGTACTACATCTGAGACTAGTTACTCAGTTCCAGCCACTGCTAGAACACTTGATATCAAAATATTTGCAGGAAATAACTTTCATAACATTAATGATCATACATTTTTGACATACAGATGTCACCATAAAACAGGCACTGCATAAAGGAAGATTAATTAACATTAATTCTGCTTGAAGTTTATGATAAATTATGTCAAATTCAAGGCCGTCAGTTGGTTGATGAAACTATTAAATTGTATATTTCGGTCACTATGTGAAGTGTGTTTGAATATTTTCATCTAGGTTCATTTGTTATTATATAAACTGCTTCCAAAACATTAAGTAAAGTATAGGGGAGTGTTGTTACTGATGTAGTACCTTTATGTGTCAGTCAGCCAGCGCACCCAGCCCAGCCAGAGTGAGACTGAGCAGTCCTGAGGTCAAGTGCAAACTTTTCTTCACCATTGGAATCATGTTGCTTTGTTAAGTAATGGCTTTTAAAGATAAATTACAATTTACATCATGTGCTTAGCCAAAAAATCTACAGTAGTCACTAGTGGTATTATAAAACATTTATAATAATAAATCAATAATCGAAAGGTTCTGATTGTCAAGTATTTATTATACGAAGCAAATTATGTTCTCATTTACCTGGTCATATATATTTATATCGGTATTTACAATGCCTACATGTAGGTCTTCAGTACTTCAGTACTTAAATAAGTATAAGGTTAGGATTAGTAATTTACATGGTGCAATAAAACTAGAATATTGTTGATGGCACACCATCTTGTATCTCTACAGCATACTAGCTTTGGATGAGGAAATAATTTCATTTCTCAAGGTCAGGATGACCTTTGACCCCGATGTAGGTAGGGGTGCTCTTCTAGTTATAATCTTGAACCTGCATACCAAGTTTGAGTCTCATATGCACAAGTATTCTTTTTCTGTTGGCTATATCGTATATATTTTGTAGACCCTGTCATGCTCCAACCCATACAGCGTTATACCCAGGGTCAGATGAAAGTTCTAAATGTGTTCTGGCACTGGTAGGAGGTCATAGCAATATTGTGGCATAGTTTTAAGTTCCTGGTACAAACAGTGTCAGAGGAGTTAATGGCTAGAACAGACAGAAAAGCTGACAGAGGGTGAAGATCATCACATGAAGCGCAGGATGACAAGAAGTATCTGTAAAGAAGATACATGGGCCTGGTAGCGTTTAGGGTGTGTTATTGATACTTTATGCTGAAGCTAAAACAGAATATTCGCTTAGTAAAACAGAGGTGTTTCAAGAGGAATGCATTGCATGTACATAGAAGTCAGTGTTAATATTCATCAAATGATATTATTTAAAAAAGCAAATTCTTGCTCAACTATTTTATACTAGAAGATAGTGTTTTAAAAAGCAATAGACAGGTTTTCAGAGTAATGGTTTGTTTGGTAGTCTCTTTGCTTTTTATCATATTTTTCATTTCTAGAGACTGGTATTAACAATAACAGTTATAACAGAAATTCAAAGTTGCCAAAAATTATTTTTCCATAAGAAAGGGAAGATACGGGATTAGAAAGTTGTCATTAGTTGATTACAGATGGGTGAAAACACTGTTCATATGACATCCCACCATTCTTTAGGGCACTGAGCACATGAGTACAGGTGAATGTGCAATAAGTTACCTGAGAAAGTGAAAATCATCAACTGCTCCAAAGTCACATGCTTTTCTTCATTGTGCGTAGGATGCAGAAAGCTACTGAGTTAGCATTCAAGTGACAAGTGAAATTTTTCAAACTTTAGTTTTGTAACAAGATGGCATTTAAAACATATAAATATAAACTGAAATTGAATGAAGAATTTAAATGGTTTTATGTTTGGTATATGATTTGACAAATACATTGGTATACAAATGTATGTTGTGGAAGAATTAGATAAGTTTAGGTTTTGATTTACTGCCCTTTCATCCAGCTGCCTGTTCATAGTTTCCCAGTTGAGAGCGCATAGTTTAAATGAAGGAACTTGTTGTTGGGGGTGAAACTGAAAGTTTAGTTTACACTAATTTATTTTAGCTTGATTGTGAAGAATGCTTGCAGCTTATCCAGTCACTCTCGAGTGCATGTCCTGGAAAAACCAGTACTTTTGTCATATAAGGAGGTACAGTCATGACCCCAATTAGGCTAAAGCTCCGGGATGAGGGGCACACACCTTAACCTCAAAACCACTGCTCCCTTGTAAAGTATCAACCATGATGTGACAAGTTGAAACGATAACTACCAGTTAAATTTTAAATGAGTTAAAGTTGCTTGTATCAAGGGATGTAATCTGATGATTTTTCTCTTCTTTTTTTTTTTGAAAGAAAAGGGAAAAAGAATGTTGTCATGTCTTCACAATTGAAATGTACATGTATCTGAAGTTTAAATATTTGGAAAAGGGATCTGAAAGTGTTTGACCTCTAAAACCATGATTCAGTATATCTGTTCAATACTGAAGTGTTTTTGAAATGTTTCTCACTTCAAATAAATCTCTTAAAATAATTTGATCAAGGGTCAAGTACAATATGTAAGTCCATTGTCCTGACATCAATACAATGATACAATGAACATGATGCATGATGTCAAATGATTTCTCAATGAAAATAGTACTTTACCTACAACAATTAAATGCATGCATGCATATGGAAAAGGTTTAAATGGATTCTATTGTTATAAATACTCCAACATCAACAAATGTGCAAGGTTATTGCATCATTTAACTGTACCTTTGTGACCAGTGCAGATCATGACCACCCAGTAAGTTTGATCATGATCTACAATGTTCAGTGTCCAGCCAGTACATTTTAAGTGAGTATTCCTGTGAAACATTAATGGTACTTATCAAAGATCATGACAAATGCATGTTAGAACATTAGGGTTAAGACTTCGCATGATTTTTGCAAGTGAAACCTCTCTTGTTACAATATACTCTTTTTTTTTCCCCCCGGGCTGGGCCCGGCTGAGGCTATTAGGATGATATTGTCGGCGGCCTTTGTCGGACGCTGGTCCACATTTAGTTCGTTAACACTCTAGTGGTCACATTTTTGCCTCAATTGTCACGAAACTTGGTCAGGATGTTTGTCCCAGTAATTACTCGGACAAGTTCGAATATGGGTCTCTCGGATGAAAACTAGGTCACATGACCCAAAAATAGAAAAATCTTGTTAACACTCTAGAGGCTACTGTTTCAGTACAAAATCCGGCAATTTGTCAGAAAGGTTGTTTGGTTGATTTCTAGCTCAAGTTTTAATATGGGTCACCTGGGGTCAAAAACTAGGTCACACAGCCCAAATATGGAAAAACCTTGTTAACACTCTAGAGGTAACATTTTCAGCCCAAATATCCTGGAAATTTGTCAGAAAGGTTGTTTCTATGATTTCTAGCTCAAGTTCGAATATGGGTCATCTGGGGTCAAAAACTAGGTCACAGAGCCCAAATATGGAAAAACCTTGTTAACACTCTAGATGTTACATTTTCAGCCCAGATATCCTTGAAATTTGTCAGAAAGGTTGTTTTGATGATTTCTAGCTCAAGTTCGAATATGGGTCATCTGGGGTCAAAACTAGGTCACAGAGCCCAAAGTGGAAAAACCTTGTTAACACTCTAGAGGTACCATTTTCGCCCAAATATTCTGGAAATTTGTCAGAAAAGGTTGTTTCGATGATTTCTAGCTCAAGTTCGAATGTGGGTCATCTTGGGTCAAAAACTAGGTCACAGAGCCCAAATGTGGAAAAACCTTGTTAACACTCTAGAGGTACCATTTTCAGCCCAAATATCCTGGAAATATGTCAGAAAGGTTGTTTTGATGATTTCTAGCTCAAGTTTCAATATGGGTCATCTGGGCTCAAAAACTAGGTCACAGAGCCCAAATATGGAAAAGCCTTGTTAATACTCTAGAGGTTACATTTTCAGCCCAAATATCCTGGAAATTTGTCAGAAAGGTTGTTTCGATGATTTCTAGCAACTTTGTTAAAAGCAGTTGTACTCGGGTGAGCGATAAAGGGCCATCATGGCCCTCTTGTCTTGTGAAGAGACAGTTCCTAAGTCTGATTGAATACATCAATCTTTTAAGATGAGAAAGAAGGTTCAGAATGCATTCATGTAACAGCTGAGGATATTAAAGTGGTAAACAAGCATCAATGTACCAGGCTTCCAATATTAATAAAGCTGTCTATAGATATTGTTCACTCTGAAAAGCTGTCCTCAAATTGTATTGCACAAATGCCAGGATGTCTAATCCTTGATTAGAACAACCATATATTAATTAAGTTTGCTATGTCTACTTGACTGGTCTCCCAACATGGTTCAGCATTTACATAGAAATGTTTAAAGAAACTCACACAAATTGTTTTTCTGTACATTTGAATTAAAAAGAGGAGCTTACGTTTTTGTCAGTTAGCTATTTCTGTTTTGAGTCATATCTACCACATTGGCAATTTCAATTAAACTTTGTGGAAATGTTTATAACTATATAGAGTTGAAGCCCTTATGAGTTTCAGTTGAATTGCTTCAGAACCACTGGAGTTATGGCCCTTTGAATTTTAAATGCAAAATCGCCACGGCAGTTTTTGCCTGGGTAAAATTGCCCAATTTATGTTTGGAGCCATGTCTACCACATCAGTAATGTAATTTCAATCAAACTTTGTGGAAATGTGCAGTTTTATATATAAAGTTGATGCTTTGAGTTTCTGTTTAATTGCTTTAGACTCACAGGAGTTATGGCCCTTTGAAAATTGGGTCCCTCCTACTTATATATAGCATGTGTGTATATGGCTGCTGTAGTAGTGACAGCTCTTGTTAGCTTTTTGTTGCCTATCACCAGATCAGATTGCTCTTTCTTTATATTTTCTGATATTGTTTACTTGGTGTACTAATTGTAATAAAGCCCATATGAATGCATATCTTTCAAATTTCTGAAACAGCCAATTGGGTAGTAAAGTTGCAGTCCAGTTTTCAAGCAGACAGTATAATTGTTCATATGATAAACATTCCAAAGAAAGAGGTGCTGTTATGACCATGTTTTGTGCTTTTTTCTACAGAAGAATTGTGGTACGTGAGCCTCAACTTATCAATCTGATTACCACATGGCCCTTTCAAGGTGAAATTTTAGGATCAGTGTGAAGGCTGCTATCTATCATTGTCAACTTGCAGCAGTATATCTAGAAGCACTTGACCAATTTGATAAATTTTTGGCATATATGGCCATTGGGTGAAATGAAACAAAGCCCTTTAAAATAGCAGTCATGATTCATAAATAGACATAGCAGGTGGGGAACATGACTTATTTAGCCGGAATACGTCTGTTTACAGGTATATAGCAGACTTCCTTATTATTTCCCTAAAACAGGGTAAGGCACCCCCTCTGCTAGTGAAGAAACACCCTAAAAATTACAGGACAATATTGCATGAAAGTTCTGCAACGAATATGGTGCCAGTATCTGATATTTTGTTTTTTGCAATTTGTAAAATCAGTAAAATTACCCTAACCTGTCTCACAAATAATTCCTGTTGACATTTAGAAAAGCCAAATTGGCCTTCCAGTATCCATCATGCTAGCATTTCCTGGTATATTGGGAATAAAAGAGATAATGTCCTAGAATGTGAAATGTGTTGCAGCATGTTCCAGGTAAATGTCATGGCTTTGTCGACAAATGCTATTAGTTTTGATAGTAGTTATGTCTACTGTGTGAAGAATTCCCAATGTACTTTACTACTTTGCATGTAAATGCTCTTGTGTTTTATGATACAATCTATTGTTTAATGAATCTTTCATGTAAAATATTGATCACACCGAGCTGTTCATTTATGCATATCTCCAGGGATACATGTGGGAAATCCAGAGGTCAGTTGCAGATGGGGTTAATGTACTCTCAGTTCTGTTTTAGTGTTGATAGTCGTTGACATGCAATCCTGTAAAATGAACATCTTGTAACAAGTAGAGTCAATTTAGGGCAAAAATATATCTAAAAAATCTTAATAGTAAAACAAAAAAAATTGAAACAAAATGATGTATAAGAATGTTTATAATTTCATTCAGACCTGGGAAGGTTTATTTATTCAGAAGGAATTATGTTTAATCATAGATAATAACAACTATTAGCTTTTCTAAGACAACTATGGGTAGTAACAACTATTACCTCTTCTAAAACAGTTTCTGACAGTAACAAGAACAACTTCAACCTGTTCTAAAACAAATAGTTTGGGTAATACATGTAATAACAACTATGACTTGGATCACATGGAGTAAATTGCTGTTATTTAGGTGTTTGGTTGTGGAACAGTTTTCAGTGTTTGGTTATTTGGCCAGTTCTCTGGGTTTGGTTGTGACTGAAATCAGGGGCTGAGTTTTCAGTGTTTAGTGATGGCTCAATTCTCAGTGTTTTATAGTGCTCTAATTTGCAAACTGCCAGAAACTGACAAAGTACTGTTGGTTCACTGAGATATGTGCATCCAGGACACACTGATTTTAAATACAAGAAACAGATGGTAACAAAGAAGCTGCCCATGTCACTCATCAGCACATAGCAGTTTAGCTTAATTCCCTCTGGCCTCAATTAGACAATTCCCTTTGGCCTCAATAAAAAAATTCCCTCTGGCCTCAATTAAGACGGGTAATTAGTTTAATTAAACAGTCATGACTAGCAGCACTAAAATAAGTTTGATAATTATGATAAAAGGGCTTAATCTTCTCTGTTACCTATCTGGAATGATCTTTTCTCTAATCTGTGCTAATTGCTATAGTAACACTGTGTAGGATAAAACTCATTACAGATCTCTAGACTGAGTGGCACTATGGAATTGCAGTGAAACTGAATGTGTTAAGAGCAGAAAAGCTCATGTTTAGCTCTACTGGACACTTGTGCCCTGGTGGTTTGTCTGTCTTTCCGTGCTCACAATTTTCATTTGACTTTCATGAAAATTGCTCAGAAGTTAGATGATCCCATTCGTTTTGGGGTCAAAGGTCAAAGTCACAGTGATCGCAATTAGTTTTTTCTTGATAACACTCTACAGGTCACAATTTTTATTCAATTTTCATCAAACTTGCTAAGAAGGTTGTCTACAACATGTTGATGATCCCTATTGATTTTGGTGACAGAGCTGGTCAGAACGCCAGGAAGAAGTCGTAAAAGGAGATAGTATAAGTTGTAAGAACTTATTCTATAATATATGTAAAATAAATATGCTTAATATACTTACCATATATACTTTCGCATGCTGCCTGCTGTGACATGGCCCGTTACAGGGTTCACAAGATTTGTCATTTACAGAAGCATTGATAACAGAACTCCTGATTACATTCAAAAATCCTCTCACCAGTCAGATAGGCTTAAGGACCAGTAAGATGTCTGTTCAAGATAAATACAATATGATAGCTTTCTGTTTCACTTCTCTACAAAGCATATTGCACTCTCAGCATTATTACTGTGACACCATACAGACAATTGCCCTCCAATATCTGGTGCAGTAAATTCTAGATCTCTCATAGGCAGAACTGGTCTAGACAATAATTTTTTTTTATTTTGTAATTACTGGTTTTTATATGACCATACTTTTCCTGCCTTAATGGAATCAGTGCATCTGTGAGTTGTTGTTCCTGTTATGTCTCGGATAACCTGCTCCCTGGTTATGATTGTGTTATTCTTGCAATTTTGATGTAAAACAAATCTTTTGATAGAGAAAACAATCTATTTATAAGTGAGAGTGGAGAGGAATGACACGTCAATCACCAGGTGTACTTTAAACTTATTTAATAGGTATCTACCGGTTTCGATCATATAATGTATAATTATGATATAATTTCAAAGTTGGAACAATGTAAAAAAATCTCTTATTAAGCATTTACTCTCAAATGGTTGTGTCTGCTTCAGGTATCATCTCTTGTGCAGTAAATTTTGTAGCAAAGAATAAATTTAACTTAGTTTTGTTTCTGACATATTCTTGTGAAATTTTCAAAAATTCTTTTTAATTAAGAATGATTCAGTTTTGAATCATGTCTACCAGCTGATGTTGTTGTTTAACGCCCGTTCCAACCTTGGTCATTTTTACAGGCGGGCAGTTTACTTAACAATCGTTCCTGACTAGAACCTGTACTAGACTCTGACCCTCCATAAGAAACTATCAACTTTCTCACAAAGGGACATGGTCAGTAGCAGGGCGCAAACCTATGGCCCTGATCTATGAGAGATTACAGTGATCTCAAGTCAGCGACTCTAACCACTCAACAACGGAGGTGGTCTGTTTACCAACTGACAACATTAGTGTTCAATGTAACACTGTGTGTTGTGACTGTGTATAAACAATAAATTTCCCAATGGAACAGGTGATGTACATTGTTTTGAAAATGAGAAACCTAGGACTTGTGGTATGGAAATAATCCATTGTTGTTCCTTATGTATTTTCCAGGTAAACAGACACAAAGAAAAGAATGGGTATGCTGACAAACATGCAAATGGGCACGCAAATGGACATGTGAATGGATATAAGAATGGATTGTCAAAAAGTGTTTCAAATGGCAGTGCCACTGATTCTGTTATACAATATGTAAGTTGTTGTTGAAATTTCTCTGGTCAGTTGTTCGAGGGTCTATTTTGAGGTGTCAAAACTACAATTTCGGCCAGTATAAATCCAAAGTTATGATATTGGCCAAAGAGAATTGACCAGTAGATCAGCCAACTGTACAGGCAATGGTCAGTCTTTTGTGTTATAATCCTGTAATAAGGTTTGTATGGTTACAAAGAAACATTTACCTTTTACTGCCATTTCTATGGTCTTAAACATTTACCTTTACCATGCATCATAAATTAACGTGTGTTACGTGACAACCATCACACAAATCGCGACCAAAAAATTAATGTTGAAAACTGAAAAGTACATTATTATACTACAATCATGTACTTTTGAAGTTTTGTATAATTACTTTTTTTAGCTCACCTGGCTATGCCAGGGTGAGCTTTTCTGATCGATGATTGTCCGTCGTCCGTCAACATTTTGATTCAAATGACATCTCCTCTGAAACCTCTAGGCCAATGTTGATAAAACTATGCAGGAATGTTCCTTGCATGAAGCTCTACCAAAATTGTTCAAAGAATTCCATTCCATGCAGAACTCTGGTTGCTATGGCAACAAATAGGAAAAACTTTAAAAATCTTCTTCTCTGAAATCACAAGGCCTAGAGCTTAGATATTTGGCATGTAGCATTGTCTAGTGGACCTCTACCAAGATTGTTCAAATTATGACCCCCGGGTCAAAATTGACCCCGCGCGGGTGGGCACTTAGTTTTTGCGTAGGAATATATAGGAAAAACTTTAAAAATCTTCTTCTCTGAAACCACAAGGCCTAGAGCTTAGATATTTGGCATGTAGCATTGTCTAGTGGACCTCTACCAAGATTGTTCAAATTATGACCCCCGGGTCAAAATTGACCCCGCACTGGGGGTCACTTAGTTTTACATAGGCTTATATAGGGAAAACTTTAAAAATCTTTTTCTCTGAAACCACAAGGCCTAGAGCTTAGATATTTGGCATGTAGCATTGCCTAGTAGACCTCTTCAAAGTGTTTTCAAATTATGCCCCTGGGGTCAAAATTGACCTTGCCCAGGGGGGGGGGATCATTTGTTTTACAAAGGGGTATATAGGAAAACTTATTTGGTATATAACATTATCTAGTGATCTTCCACCAGGCAAGTGGACTTGTACCAAGGTGAGCGATATAGGGCCATCTTGGCCCTCTTGTATACCTTATTTGTGTGTCTTTCTAATATAATTATAAAGATTGCATAAATATTAAATGAGTCATAATTAAATTTTGTTCAGTTTAATAAGTGTGTCGGTTATATATTTTATTATACCTCACATACTGTTTGTCTATCATCATAAATATAGGAGTGTAATAATAGTTTGTTTGGTATAGTTTGTTTGGTATAATAGAATAAATTCAGCTTTCCTTGAAGGTGATAGCGCATAATTCTAATTCTTGACCTCTGCTAATGTACAGTAGTTCCATAGATCAGTGTTTGTATACTATACATGACTGTATACATGCAACATATTTCAAGTTCTGTGAGAGCTTTACTCAATATTTGCTTTTGTACATTTGTCATGTACTTCAAATAAATTAGTACCTACAACTTCTTCACCCCCCAAGAATCCAGAACACAGTAAATATCAATAAAACAACCAGTCTGTCTTCATATGATACGACTGGTAACAGTTACATCTCTTGTATGAGGTATAGTACATTGTTTGACCATTTCTGATTAATATTTTATGAAATATAGTAATTTGAAAGTGTAAAATAGGTAATCTTAGCGTTTTATGGTTTCTTTTTGTTTAGAAGACTATGGCTTGTTGTATTGATCATGTTGTAATGGTACTTCTGGGTCAATGCCTCTTACTGACTTTCTAATGTTTGCAGAAGAAACACTTAAGACTTTGTAGCAAGGAAATTGCCAAGACATAAGTAGTGATAAAACAAAACATTGCTTGGAATTCTTTGACCCTCAGTTGTCTTTATATTTTTACGCCAGGGTGAGCTTTTCTAATTGATGATTGTCCATCGTCCGTCAACATTTTGATTCAAATGACATTTCCTCTAAAACCACTAGGCCAATATTGATAAAACTATGCAGGAATGTTCCTTGCATGAAGCTTTACCAAAATTGTTCAAAGAATTCCATTCCATGCAGAACTCTGGTTGCTATGGCAATTAATAGGAAAAACTTGTTCTCTGAAACAACAACGCCTAGAGCTTAGATATTTGGCATGTAGCATTGTCTAGTGGACCTCTACCAAGATTGTTCAAATTATGACTCCCGGTTCAAAATTGACCCGGCATGGGGGGTCACTTAGTTTTACATAGGCTTATATAGGAAAAACTTTAAAAATCTTCTCTGAAACCACAAGGCCTAGAGCTTAGATATTTGGCATGTAGCATTGGCTAGTGGACCTCTACCACGGTTGTTCAAATTATGACCCCCGGATCAAAATTAACCCGCACGGGGGGTCATTTAGTTTTACATAGGCTTATATAGGAAAACCTTTAAAAATCTTCTTCTCTGAAACCCAGGCAAGTGGACTTGTACCAATGTGAGCGATATAGGGCCATTTTGGCCCTCTTGTTATGTATTAGATATACATTTTGTATTTTCTTCATTTCAGGATAACCTTGTAGACTGGTCCAAGCCCGTTTTCTGGCAAGTTGGTGATTTAGGAGATAAATACATGGAATGGGTGCACAGTCCAATAGATACATCACTGAGGCTGTTCCACAATGACTTTGTGGAAACGTTCTCTAAGGCATATTGGTGGACAGTGCCACCATTTTGGATGCCAATTCTTCTTTTCTTCCTGTGGGATGCATATGCCAGATTTCAGGCAGAAACTGTTCACTGGAACATAATAGGCCTAGGAGGTGAGATTTCTTGCCCCAAAATTCTGGAATTATTTCATGTTTCTATAGAATTAAGAATATCACTCACAACAAAGGTCAAGGTTACATTCTGCTCATAGGGAACTGTAAACTGTTTTCGGCGGTTATTTTTTATGCCCCCGAAGGGTGGCATATTAAAATCGCACCGGACGTCTGTCCGTCGTCTGTCCGTCGTCTGTGCGGCCCCACTTACAAATTTGCGTCCGGGCTGTAACTTTGTCATGCATTGAAGGAATTTAAAATAACTAGGGACAAATGTCTAGCACATCAAGACGACGTGTTGCGTGCAAGACCCACGTCCCTACCTCAAAGGTCAAGGTCACACTTAGAGTTTGAAGGTAATGGAATCCTGTATATATGCACACATTCGTGTACAGACTGTCACTTTGTCATGTATTTAAGGATTTTAAAATAACTTGGCACAAATGTCTAGCACATCAAGACCACATGTTGTGTGCAAGACCAACGTCCCTACCTCAAAGGTCAAGGTCACACTTAGAGTTTGAAGGTAATGGAATCCTGTATATATGCACACATTCTTGTCCGGACTGTAACTTTGTCATGCATTGAAGGATTTTAAAATAACTTGGCACAAATGTCTAGCACATCAAGACGACGTGTCAGGTGCAAGACCACGTCCCTACCTCAAAGGTCAACGTCACACTTGGAGTTCAAAGGTTAAGGAATCCTGTATATACGCACACATTCGTGTCCGGACTGTAACTTTGTCATGCATTGAAGGATTTTAAAATAACTTTGCACAAATGTCTAGCACATCAAGACAACATGTCGTGTGCAAGAACAACGTCCCTACTTCTCAAAGGTCAGGGTCACACTTAGAGTTTGAAGGTAATGGAATCCTGTATATATGCACACATTCGTGTCCGGACTATAACTTTGTCATGCATTGATTGATTTAAAAATAACTTGGCAAAAATGTCAAGCAGATCAAGCAGATGTGTTGCATGGATTTTAAATCTACATACCACAATTATTGAGCACATGGAGAGGACAAAGACTGTGAGACACCTCTTTCAGGGGCATTCGTCACTTGTGAGGGACAGCCCTTGTTTCATGATCATTATCTGTTCATTTTAAGCATCAACAGCAAAGAGAATCACATTTTCCATTAAGGTGTACCTTAGGGATGTCATTGATTAAAATTTTTGTATCAATACATCGATTTAGAAATATCGACGATACAGCGATATATCAATACATTGGGCGTAAAAAAGTCACTGACTACATTTTCTACCAAATCTCTTGACTTACTAAACATATGGTTCTGGTCTATAATATATATCAACCCTTGCAGTGCTGAAATATTTTTGCCTATGAGACCACATTTCATTAAATTATTATTCGTTAGAAAAACTGGGTAGAGTGATTGTTTATATTCCGGTTGAGTTTTGATGGAATTTTCGAAAGTGAAACTGTAGATCATTGAACGGTAAAACATTATTCGATATACGATTTTTCAAAACGGCAATCGATATCGAATCGAAATTGTTTTATCGTTGATATATCGATATCGTTTGAATCGATTACATCCCTAGTGTACCTGTACATGTACATAATGATACAGGATTAAGGGGAAGGATGTATCGTTTCAGATGAACAAGAAATATTGCGGAAGTAACAAGTTACGCATCAATGCAAGAAAGTAGTTAAATAGAGATCCATATACAGCATAGGTTAGCATGCATATGGAATAAAGATACGGTATCAACATAGCACAGTGCACACAATACAAAAATGAAAATGTACCAAGGATTGTTATGTTCTGCCTTTTTTCACACAGCTTGGTGCAAACAAATATATATCTATCAGTTACATTTTGCTTTTTTTTTATCCGCACAAACAAAATTTGAGGTATATATGAGTCGGCTTGTTGGTCAATAGGTCTGTTGGTTTTCCTGTCCACTCCATTATCTGCTAAACACCTTGATGGAGTGTCATAAAGCTCAGTTCAAATAGTTATCCCATTATGATTATTTAGATGTGCGGAGGATGTTCAATTGCTCCCCCATACTATCTTAAGGTCACACTTAAAGTCAAAGAACTTGTGACTATATCTCCTCAACTTTTTAGCTCACCTGGCACAAAGTGCCAGAATGAGCTATTAGGATCGTTCTCGGTCTGTTGTACGTCATACGTCCGTCCGTCTGTCCGTCCACCATTTCCTTCAAACGACATCTCCTCTGAAACCACTGGGCCAATGTTGATGAAACTTTGCAAGGATGTTCCTTGCATGAAGCTTTATCAAAATTGTTCAAAGAATTCCATTCAATGCAGAACTCTTGTTGCTATGGCAATGAATAGGAAAAACTTAAGAAATCTTCTTCTCTGAAACCACAAGGCCTAGAGCTGAGATATTTAGCATGTAGCATTGTCTAGTGGACCTTTACCAAGATTTTTCAAATCATGACCCCATAGTGAAAATTACCCCTTCCTAGGAGGAGGGGAAGGCACTTGATTTCACATAGGCTTATATAGGGAAAACTTTATAAAAAAAAACCCACAAGGCCGTCAGGCAGATAATAGATATTTGAAATGTTATTTAGCATTGTGTAGTGGACCTCTACGAATTATGTTAGAATCATGACCCCTTTTATTATAGCAAATGGTTGTCAGGTGAGCGATACAGGGCCATGATGGCCCTCTTGTTTAATGGATTTACATGAATGATGTTCCAACTGTATCAATGTAAGGTCAAGATCACTATTGAGGGCCAAAGGTCATGAAACTACATCTCTAATGCTCATTGAAGGATTTTTATGAAACTTGGGTAAAATGCTCACCATATCAAGTTGATGCATGTTGAGGCCCTCTTGGTTGAAATTTAAGTTAACACTTACTTAGGGATCACAGGTCATTGACTTACTTAAATTTTGTGTCAACTTTGTAACTCCTGAATCACATGTTTGATTGCGAATGAGCATGTCACAAATTTTAATCATATAAAGAGGTTAAAATAAAGTGGAAATTTAAGGGGAGAAGCTACATTTTGTATTTCTTGTGACAAGGTACATTTGTGGGGGTATAACCGTATTTTCCTTGCATTCAGTAATAATTGATTCACACAGCTTCATGCCATAGAAAACTCAGTTATATACATTGTATAATCAATTTTGTTCACACAGCTTTGTACAAATGTACAGACAATTGTTTCGTTTTTTCTCTTGGCTAAATCAGACCGATAGATTTTGATTTTACAATTGGATCATCCAACTAGGAAATGCTTACATGTAACACTACTTTCTTTATAGAAAGGCCAACACTTCAGTCATTCTGAAATTTTAGTCACTTATTTATGAGATTTATGTATTTCATTCTCTAAAATTTATTATGCCCCTCACCGAAGATGGAGCGGTATATTGGTTTGCACATGTTTGCCTGCCTGTCGGTAGACCAAATCTTGTCCAGTTAGTAACTAGAGAATATGTGGTTGTGTCAGGTTGGCGGCATGCTGAAAAACCAGGGCTGGGCTCGTGGGCTGGGCTCGTGGGCTGGGCTCGTGGACTGGGTCCAGCTGGACCAAAGGTTAATGGACTCCCTGGAATTTAAGGTCAGAGTTTCAAAGACACCACCTTGTTCCGGAATAACCTCTCACTAATTGATTATAATGGCTATTAAGGGAGGACATAATTTTGATAAGTTGACAATATATAAACAATCCTTACTACAGGATTCAGAGAAGGGTCAATGTTTACAGATTTTGAAACAATACACTTTTAGATTGAATATGTGATGCCTGTCTACTGTGTAATATTGCAGACATAGTTATAAAAACATTATTATTAAAATGGTATATAAAGGTAACTTTGGTAGGTAGGTTGGTACGTTAAGGCGCGTAAGTTCGTATGTAAAATGTACAAATATGCATTACTTTGCACATACATAAGGTAGGGTATGTTTGGGTTTTTAAATAATGATTTAAAATAGTGAACATAATTTAATCGGTTTAACAACCTTACTTTTCAAAAGTGAACAGGATATTATTTTCTTATCTTCAACAGCCAGTTCAAAACACTGTCGTGGTTAAATTGAATTCATTGAATTGGGAGAAATGAGAAAGTTCATGAACGTATTTCAATGTTTCCAAGACCAAACTTATTACACCCCCACACCCACTCCGCAAAGGAAGTTTGAAAGGTAGTATACTGGGGTCATCATTTTGGGATTGGTTTGTCTTTTGTCAAATGGCAATCAATGTTTTAAAACTTGATAATTATTTGTACAATTTTAGAACCATTGATCTTATATGTAAAAAAAAAACCAATATGTATATCATCACAAAGTGTATCTATATTGCTTACTAATAGCACATGTTGAATTAGATCATTATAATGACTCCATTGAGTAAACAATGCAGATATCACTAACAGTCATTACTGCCTGCTAATGAAATGTCATTCCAGCCTCATCAAAGAACAATGATGCCTCTTTAACCTTATGGCCACGAGGTTATGACCCTATCGTCTGGGAATTCATGGCCTTGAGACTACGGGCCCATGGCCTTGGGTCCAGCCCATGAGCCCAGCCCAGCCCAACCCATGAGCCCAGCCCTGGTTTTTCAGCATCCCCAGGTTGGTTGGTCATGACAATTAATGACCATTATTGATTTTAAGGTTACCCGGTCAAAGGTCAAGTTTATAGTGACCTTCAACAGAAAAAATGTTTGGGGCCATCCTTAAAAAAATTTTTGTTTGCCCTAATGCGACTGACTGATGAAAATCCTCCTGACTGACTTTTTTTTCTGGATCTGAAAGCCAAAAAAAAATTTTTTTCTGCCGTCAAGCAAAACCATTCCGTTTTTTGTCATTTTCCATCTTTCCGGAATTTCTTTTCGGTAGTTCTTTCGTACGTAATACCAATCAGTTATTCTCGACTATGCTTGACAGAACGGGTACGCTAAAGCTCACTCCGTAGGGAAATCGTACCAATAATCACAGGGGGTCGGACCATAACAGTACTGATGCATTTGGGCCTCTACAACAAAAATTCCACATCACTACTACTATATATAAACAAGGGATCGAACTCACCATATGACGATTTTCACAGTAGTCCCAGTTTTGTAAGCTGATCTCGTACAAATGAACATATTTTAATCAAATCTTCAGACCTACACCAAGCCTAGACATTAATCTCCAAGAGAAACACAACTTTGTCCCATTCGAATAACTATTGTCCTCGAAATCGTATCAAAAACTTTCAAAACAGTGCAAATTTTCGTGAGTCGGACACATTGAAAATTAGATGTTTAACAAACATTTTTTGTTCCTTGTTTACTGAAGATATTGAACCTGTGTAAACAGGTGAGGTAATTCAACATCTTTGTAGAAAAGAGGAAGAAAATGTCTATCTTTTTGCACCACAATATTGTGCAAATTCCCTTAGCTAAGTTTGCTTGCAGGCTTTAATAAGTACATTTTTGTATTTCTGGTGTGTGTTGTAAGCTACACTGAAGTTACTTTGATAATATGTTAGGAATTCCATTCTGTACAGTTTGTTTTGTTTATCCGCAAGTACAAAACTGTATGTAGCTGTATCAGTGTCCTAAGAAATACTTCAATATTATAATGTTAATTCTTGTGTCATTACAGCTACAGAAATACCAGCCCTGTTACTACCGGTGTTATTCTCCCTTGGATTTCTGCTATGGACGATAGTTGAGTACATAGTGCATCGTTGGATATTTCATTCTACGCCACCAGCCAGCTCCAAATTTCTCATCACTGCTCATTTTTTGTTACATGGACAACATCACAAGGTAAAATTTGAAATAATGTCTTGTTTTCCATTTCTCTTGATCAGTCATGCGAAAGAAAAACTTAATTAAAGTGGTTAGATTCCAGAACAGTTTTTGTAAGACTGGGTTGTCTGATTTAAAACTTGATACTGAGGTTTCCTGCATGAACTGAGATAAATGAAATAAACTTGTAAACCTACAAACTAATCAAAACTTCATTCCACCCAGTTTTGGAAAATATCAGTACTCTGTAATTATGTACACAGTAAAATCTTTTGTATTCTTCTTGAAAGAGCCTCCTGAATAGTGATGGTAGATGACATCTTATAACAAACAGTGTTTGCCACTTTCGATGCATTTATAAAATTGGAAGCTATTAAAGGATTGTCTGTTCACTCCTTGGTCACAATGGAATCAATTTCTGTCAGTGATTGTGAAGAATAGCAACCAATACCTTCAGTCCAGCCATATAGAAAATTCCAATAAAAGTATTTGTATAAAAATATTTGTTTATTTCTAATGGGGGAAAATCCAGTATTTACTAGTGATCAAGGCAGAAAACTGTAATTGAAACTTGCGATTTTGTCACAAAATGATAATGTTACCTGTCTTATATAATGCACATGCTGACAGAGAAAAGGACCATGATGTTAGATACAGATTGGTTGCACAAAGAATCCTTAATGATCTTTTTTGCTCGGTAACTTGTAGCATACAAACATCCAGGATTTAAGAGCCTGAAGGTGAAAACATTTAAGGCTCTGTGCTCCAGTTGTGATAAACTGTAAAAAAGTGTTAATTTCACACGGAGTAGGAAAAGTTTGAAGAAATCAATTAGCATGAAGTTGAGAAGGAATGTCCAATAATAGTTCAACCATATTTTCATTTTTGACAGAGAAAACTGATAATTTAGATAAGGATACCAGAGTGCAAAAGAAAGAGGTAGGGAGAACGTAGGCTGGTATCTAGATAGTAGAAAAAAGTGGACAAGTGACAAGTTAGTGGGTATTACTCCAGATACTTATAACTCCATATACACCAGTGTAACATATTGCAAAACAACCTTGGGCACACCTTGAAAAAAAATACATCTAGACTACACACTTGTCACTTTTACACACCTCCTTTTCATACCTGGTACCTATCCTCCCACATTTTTAGCTCACCTGACCAATATGTGTTAAAGGTGAGCTGTTGCGATTGCCTGATGTCTGTCGTCTGTCTGTCTCTCATTTGTCCACATATTTGACACCCAATCATCATGAAATTAGGTCAGAATGTTTGTTCCAATGATCTATGGACTAAGCTCGAAACTGTATTGTCAGGGATCAAAAACTAGGTCACAAGGTCAAATCAAATGGACATTTTGTTAACACTCTAGAACCCAATCTGTATGAACAAATTTGTTACAATGTTAGTATGGAACATTCTAAAATCCACATTGTATGCACAATCATCTTGAAAATTAGTCAGAATGTATGTTTTGATGAACTCTAGGTTAAAGCTTGAAATTGGTCAGAAGGGGACAAATACAATGGTACAGGTCGGAGCGTTGAGTCACATTTGAACCAAATCATTCTGAAAATAAGTGAAAATATTTACTGTAGTTTAAACAATATAATGTTTATCTTGATAAACTCTAGGTCAGTTTTGAAACTGGGTCATTTTGGGTCAAAAACTAGGTAATCCAGTCAAATTGTAGAGAAAACTTGCTAACTTGGCTGACCTTGATCATGACCTTTTGACCTATTTTCTTGTCTTTTGGAGCAAAAGTACTCAGGTGAGTGCTATAGGACCGTTATGGCCCACTGTCTGGTATGGAAGTTCCTTTCAGGTTAAGTAGACACATGTATCCCCTACATGTATATCTCTGGCAAGTTCAGGTCAGTTAAATTTCTTCAACCAACTGTCATGCGAAACAGTTTTCCCTTTAAATATTGCAATCTTTCCTGACCTTGAGTTTGTGAGACAGTGACACAGCTCAGTTTCTAATTGATACAATTATCCTTTACAAATCCTTCTTTCTATTATTATTTTTACAACCTACATGTAGTCTCCTCCATATTTTTACTTCCATTGAAAGAAATGTCTTTCAGATTTCTCTTCCTGAGATAACTCATCACTAACACTGCACCATGACCTTAATACATAGGGTGGGAGGCAGTATTACAAGATAGACAGATAACATCAGAATACAATTGGGTACCTAGGTTTCTGGGGAAAAAAGTTAATTGGTACCTAGAAATTAAACAAACGTTGTATGGGTACCTAGAAGACAGAAAAAAAAAGTTTGGTACTGGGAAATTAAAAAAAAAGTGTATTGATTAAGAAGAGTTCATACCTTGCATTGTACCAGACATGTAGCTTTGGTACCTAAAATGATGAAAGGGTGAAATAGGTATAACAGATTGGAAAATTAAAACAAATGGTTTTGGTGCAAAGCTATCAAGACAAAGGTTGCTTGGTAACTAAAATCTGACAAAAAGGTGCTGGGTATCTGGAAGTCAGACTAGAAAAGGTTGAGTGGTTAAAGTCACTTACTACACTAATCTTCTAATTGATTGACCGTCGTGGATTCCACCATATATGTGGAAGTTTCTTACAGATGATTCAAGTCTAGTACGTCCTTTTTGGGAATAATTGTTAGCTAGACTATGTAAATAATTATAGTACTGTTGAAATTTGTGTTAAACCCAAGAAAAAAGATTGCTAGGTATTTGGAAATCAGACACGGAAAGAGTTGATATGACCTTAGTAAATTTGCTTGGAATGTTGTTAGATATCTTGAAAGAGGTGTTGGTGAAGAAACCAGGAAAGAAGTTGATTAGTACTGAAAATGAGTCAGAAAATTGTTTATAATCTAGCTATCACAACAAAAGATGACTTGCTGCACATAAATCAGTAAAAGAGACAAGAAGAGTTCTATAAAAAAAAATGTGCATGAAAAATAGCAGTTACCAGAAAATCAGTTCAGAAAATGAATAAATATAAAGTGCAGTAACCCCAAAATGAGCAAAGTTGTCAAATAGAAATAACATGAACATTTCTGTGAAGCTGGAGGCTGGTTACTTGGAACATTCGGAAAGTGAGAAAGAAATGCAATAATAAGTTATGAAAATGAGTCAAAGGTAGTGACAAAGATACTGATAGTCATATGTTAAATGATATCTCTTTCCATAAGATTCTATCCACATGGTCTATTCTCCATGTCATATGGACATATAATGGTATGAATTACCTCTGCCAATGTGCAATGGTACCACATATAATTTCTAGCGATTTAGGAAGATCTTGCACTTACCAGCAACATAAACTATCCAACTATGTCTATTGTTTTTTCTTTGTAGTCGCCGATGGATAAAACTCGCCTTGTGTTTCCACATGTACCAGCATGCATCCTAGCAGTTATCATTTACTCCATTTACCGAACATTAGCACCAATAGCTATAGTGCACATAGTGTTGGCTGGTACTATGTTTGGATATGTGTGCTACGATCTAACACACTACTATTTGCATCATGGTAATCCATCCCTGTCCTACTTTAAGGATCTCAAGACATATCATGTGAAACATCATTTTAAAACACAAAATCAAGGTAAGACATCTTACTATATATATATATTATACTGTCATCTATTTTTTCAAAGAAGCAGTCATATTTTAATCATGAGACACCTACTTGAATGCATTTACATCTTAAATCCATTCATTTAATACCTAGCACCAGACAGTAGTCATTTGATGGCAGGACCTGGTGGCTCATTAACCTGCGAAATTTGAACCGATGTTCAGCCAACAATAAATGTTTTTATCTTTTTAGCTCAACTGGTACATGGTGCCAGGATGAGCTATCAGGATCTATCACCATCCTGCATTACCTTTGGTGGACAGAGAGAGAAAGATGGAAAGTAGCAGAATTGAAATTTATGTTGTAACAAAACAAATTTTTCATTGTATTATTTTTCAGGATTTGGAATTTCCTCAAAGGTTTGGGACTTTCCATTTGGTACCCTGATCAGATGAAGTGGGAGAAGGTCAGAGTTCAGCAAATTTCTGTCCATTTATAGTGCCTATAGAATATTTATTATAATTTATAATAACTGTTTATCCAGCACAACCTTCGCCTAGAAATCAGCAAAATTTAGTTGCTTGAGTTTTACTGCAGGATTGTCATCATAGCAACATCTCAAGCAAAGTGAAATCCAGTTCTTCTCAATGAGGAAATAAGTCAGTCTGTGTATGATTTCATGAAATCATAAAAATAAAAAAAAAATATGAATAAACAGAAATTTAAAAAACCCGAAAGGAAAATGTTATTTAATGTTATATATGCATAGTTATATAGTTAAGAAATAATTGTTGAAATATTTTGTTAAGAAACAATGTTGTGAATTTCTGGTTTTTGTTTCTAGATTTTGGTTACAAGAATGACTGTGGTTGTTAGTTGTTGTACAAGGTCTATCATTCCATGTTCCAAATATATTTGTTAATGATGATAATAACTGAATTTTTATTTACACAGTGTTGTGTCTGAATTGTTTCACCTCAGGTATTTAGGGTTTCTTAAACAGTCGAAAAAATATTGTTGTTCGCTAATCCTTGCTTTATTGTTTAGAAATTCAGTAATTCAGCAAACGAGTATATAATTACGAGTATAGAATGGTCCTTAATCATTGGCAAAGCTACATGTACACAAAATTCAATGAAACATTATGATGCTTAATAAAACAAGAACATTAAACGATGCCAACGCATTATTACTGGCTTACAGACTTATCAACGTCTTTATTTAAAATGTGCCATATATTATGGTCTGTAATGTTGGCATTGTATTAATTTTTTTTCATTTAGTTGCAACTGCAGCTTCCCTAGTAATTTTTGGTTCTTGTTGTAAGTGTGACCTTGATTAAAATAGCCTCTTCAGATTTCTGTTAATTGATTATGATGTGTACCTGATCTTGATTTTGTGATTCTGACATTCTGTGCTAGTGTAACATAGTGCCTGTCTGTCTGTCTGTCTGTTCTTAAGCCGCCCTTTTTCAGACAGAAACTGTTTATCATGGAGCTTTTTTGCAGCATAAATTCATTTGGAAGTTAGAGAGGAATCTTGTTTTGCCCACATTTAGTGCTTATCTATAACCAGGACATTTAGTTTTCTGTTTTTAAGTCTGAAGCAGCGTAAAGTCTGTTGTAAAAGCCAAAGGACATTATGTATAAACCTCCAAATATCTGTCTGTCGTTGGGTAGGTTGTGTTTCCAAGCATTAAAACCATAAAGGCTTAATAAATCACATTCACATTTAAGTGACAGGGATGCAGTGGTGTTTAGTTTTAGTTAGATTAAACATATATGTTTGCAATGTCAAAGCATAATAGTCATGTTGGTTCACTTTCAGTGTTACTGTGAGATGAAAAACATCACTGCTTTATAGAATCTCTATGTCAAGAAATCTTGATCACTTTGTTCACATTTTTTTTGGAATCATTATTTTCAGAACTTATAAAAGTCTTCCAAAAGTCTTCAATTGCAGGAAGAAAGTATTAACAATTTAATATTCTTAACCTTTATCTGTTATTGTGTGTCTGTCCACAAACAGGTTACAGTTGAGGATCACATCTTTGTTGTATGTCCGTCTGTGCTCCTTTTGTTAATTGCCCATAAAATTATAACCATCAAAAGGATCAACTTCAGTTCAAGTTTTGAATAGAGAGAGAGAGTACTAGTGGTAAGAAGTATATAATATAAGAAACATAACCCTCACATCTGATTTTTTAGTTATTTCACTTTTCCATAATTCCTTTACCAGACAATTTCTTAGGTACTGCTAAATGAGAATGGAAAAAATACAGGAATAGTAACTGCTTATTTATTAGTTACTTCCCTTTGGATATTTTACAGTTGTTCATATCTTGATCACTGTTATTAGCAGTCCAGCAAAATTTGATACATAAATAAGAAGGCAGTATAAATAAGACAGCAGTTTGAAGAAGTACAAAGGCATTGTATGAGAATGATAACTCTTGTCTTTTTTTAAAAAAATCTAAGACTAAACTTACTGCAATTTCTAATGCACCAATGCTGTCTCATCGTTTCTGATGGGTTACATCATTTAAATTGCGATGTTAACTAATATATATATATATACAGTTCCAAAAATAGAATGAGCTTTAGCATATTTTAGAGTATTTTGCTTTAGGATAGGTGTAACCGTTGACTTATTTTCACATTTGAGACAGTATATACAATTTTTAATGGTCGCAAACAGTTTTAACAGCTCTGGCTAACGCTGTCACTGTTAAAATATTTGTGACTATTATATACTGTAGAAATAGTCACAAATTTCAAAATTTCAGTTAACCCTATAACATTTTTACCTATATTTTGTCACTGACTTACTTAAATGTAATTCACAGACTTCTTTCCTCTGAAATGGTTTTCCCACAAAATCATTACTGCGGTAGGTTACACATTAGATCCATTGGGCACTGTAATTTCAGCAGGCTTTTGATAAGAAGAGAAACAAACATATTTGATATACATGTATCAGTTAGGGATTACACACTTCTCACATACCTGACTTAAAACAACCAAAATATGAATCAATAAATGTGTTCAGTGACATAATCAAAGACTGTTTACATACTGTTTTATGAATGGCAATCATCTTTTGAAAGGGACATAACTGGAGTTACTTCTAGTTCGAGGCTCAGAAAAGTAGAAATAATGAATGTTGTACAGCATAACTGTAGTGCTTTAAACAAGCCAAAATACTTCTGAATTATTATCAATTTAGGTTGAATTTAGTCCTCCCAGTTTTCAGACAACTTGTACATGAAAGTAAGTTTTTCCTTTGGTAATGATTGTATTGTACGGAATGTTGTCCTTCTCCATAGTTGTATAGCCTGATTCACTGGTGCCATTGCAAATTATGCTTGTGTGATAAGGTTTAAGAGATCTCTAGTCAAGTGTGCATTTACATGTATCAAGATCTGATGACATTGCTAACATAAATACATATAAATCGCTAAAATGTTCTGTCATCTCTTCCACATGGTTTCACTGTGCAGATTGTGGCTATAGTTTCTGGTCATCTAGTGAGTTGTTTGAATTATTTGGTTCATATGTCAAGCTTCCGCACTTCTATTTCATTACATACCACCAGCATTGTGATTTTTTGTTCATAGATTTTTGTTGCCATAGCGTTGTAGAATGTATTCGTAATGTAGATAATTTATGCAATTACTACTGGTGTTATTAAGGTACTTGTATCCAAATTAGGAGATTTGTTAGAATGTTTTAGTTATGTAGATATGGGAATAAGTGTTGATTATTAAGAACTTAATTTTTCTTCGTGAATATTTTAAGTTTTCATTTCAGTTTGCTTGTTATGAATATTTATGTAAAGTGTATAGGATGTTTTAGCTGAACAGCTTCTCATGGTCCAGGTACAGTGAAGTTGCAGAATGATAAATAACTAGGTCATAAAATAATTCACAGGCAGAAATATATTAACCATTTACACTTTATCACACAATTCTTTAAAGAAGAAGGTTATATTGGTTAGCAAATGTTTGCCAGTTAGTTTGTAGGTTTGCCAGTCAGTTTTTAAGTTTGCCAGTCAGTCGAAGGCCTAGACAAATTCAAACAGTAAATCAAGAACACGCCCACTTTCATTGTTCTAACTTCCTATCATGGTTGCTTGGAACATAATCAGATGCCCTCTAATGAGATGATGTCGGTCAGACATCAAGGTGACTGACATCCAGGTAGAAGAGACGTTCAGATTGAAAATGTCTATCAGACAGTGATCAGACATTCACTCACCAAACTACATATTGAAGGTCACTCCATCTAAGGTCAAAGTTACAGTAAATTCTAAATTGACAATAACTGCACACCCATTTATGATGCACTATTGAAACTTTTAATTTTGGTTACTTAGGGACATCTGCAAGACCCCTATGGATTTTCAGTTTGAAAAGAATCCAGGTAAGTGAATTGTGTAGACTGTGATCAGATTGAATAGGTTTGCAGGCATACTATGGTCTTCACAAGTCCAACAGGCAACAATACCAGAGGTCTCCAATTTGCAATTTAGTCATTAATCACAAACATTATTTGCATTTAAGCAGCACTGACTGAATTTGAGGGCATTTGTACTTCAATATATATATATATATCTCATTAATTAACAAAGTTTTAGCTTTATTCCTGCCTTTGATACTCCCATACATATTTAGCATATTCTTTTAAAACAAACAATAAAATACAGCAGTGGGTTGTGTTTGTATATTTGACACTTCTATCCTTTTCATTTCATTATTTTGCCTGCAGAATGTGGGACAAAAATCAATGTAAAGGCAGTGGGAAGTCTCATCATATCTCTACTGGTAACCTCTATATTACACTGAAGTTTTAGCTGAAAACTGCCTTGTTATGTAACATAGAATGCAAAGTTATCACAGACATATAGATGTACTTTTACACGTAATAAGAAGAAGACAGGTATTTGATATTTTGAGTTATTCTATTGCTACAAGTCAGAAAATAAGTTTAGGAACTATATGATGATACCAAAACTTTGTGTCATTTTGAACTATTCAGATTTTCACCAGATTTGTTCTATATGATTCTTGCATTCAAAAATTGGAAATGGTTCCAGTCAACTGCACATTGGGGCCATACTTGTTACATATTCTAGTAGGTAAAACTAAATGCTTTTTCTAATGCGACGATCGATGAAATGTCACCAAACTGAAAACAGTGGCTACTGTTACTAAAAAGAGAAATCCTCTAGCTTCAACTGTACGTCTGTTACACAATACTACAGTAGTATAGTGTATGACGGCTTCCTAACCCCTGGAAGGATTTTAATCAAACTTGGGACAAATGTTTATCTTTTCAAGAAAACTGGCAAGCCTGCAGGTCAAGGTCACACATTGGGGTCAAAGGTCATGAGACTACATTTTCTGAACCACTTGGAGTATATTCTTGAAAGTTGGGTCAAGAGGTTACTTCATTGATTCGATCAAGGTCAAGGTTATATTTAAGGGTCAAAATCTCTTGACCCTCTGAAAGATTTTCATGAAAATTTTTGGGGATATTTTTAAAGTGCCTGTGATTTTTGCAAAACACTGATTTGAACAAAAATGGAAAACTTGTATGTTTTATGTGTTAGTTTTAGGAATCTTTGCAAAATGATGTTGCACATTGTTTTTGAACATCATTGCTAGTCTGACGTATTTTTGAATTTGTAAATGGATGCAGCTCTTCGAAATAGTTTTTGAATTCTGTATTGTATACTTTTTATTTATTACAGTTTCTCTTTTTGGTATTTCTCTACTGTTTTTACTAATTTACAAGAAGACAAGTTATGAATAATATTTGTGACTATTTATAAGGGAAGATATACAGTCATGCTGTTAGCTTAATTAACAAATAAATGCTAGTTTTTCAAGCAGTTACAAAAAGTGTGGATTTGATGAAAGTTTTTAAATAAGTGGTGTTTAATGTTGTTAATTGTTATGCCAGTTCCCAATATCATGCTACATAAGTCAGTTATACTTTGAATTGCATGGTCAATTTCTACGTACATTTAACTGATAATTTACAGATCAGTTATGAGGAATATTTTCATGTTTACTACTACTGTAGTACATATTTATATCATTTTAAACTTTGATATCTTTACTATACATTCAGATAATATACAGGAAATATATTAAACTGGTTCAGATTAAACCAATATACGTTTTTTTCATCCTACTTTAGTATTGCATAACTGTTGCATTACTAAAAACTGAAATCTGGGTTAGTTTTGAAAGATCTGTAGCACTACATGAATCTATGCAAACAGTATAGCTGTAGAGCTGTTGTATTACTTTGTTAGCATTAAATCATCTTATTTTCTATAACATATGCATAATGTAATAATACCCTTGAAATTTAATTTATTATCCCATTTGTAAAGGGAAAAATTGAACGTAGTAAGAAAATATACTACATAATGTCAAATTTTGTGAAAGTTACAATGGCTTTACATAGCTATATTAACCCCTAATGCAGGTTGGACTTTAGCTTCTAGTTATTTCGTTTAAAATCTTTCTTTAAGAATGTGTTGAAATAAAATACTACTTTTGCGTTGTCTTGCAAAATGTTGCCGTTAAGTGGACACATAAACAACCCAAAATAACAGCACCTTATATATTACACAGTACCTATGTTTTGTACAGACTGTATTTCTCTAGTGCTGTTTGCTTCATATTCTAAAAGCGCGTTATTACTATACTTTATTATATGTAATTTTGATATATTGTTACATTTGTTTTATTGTTGATCAAAAGATCAATGTAAGTTAACAGTGTTGGTTTGTGAAGTTTTGGAACTTAAATATATATTTTTTATTCTGTAACCATGTGCTGTATTTATTTGTCAAGTACGTGTAAGAAATTCATCGTCTGTCTGACATTGATGACATTGTATATAATATAACGCAACATATCATAGTTTTAAAACATACATGTAGTTCTGTTTAGTCACTACAATTTTCTGAGAACATTACATATTTGAAATCACTTTTTTCTGCATATATTATCCTAGCTAAACTGCAGATAAAAGGTTTTGAACAAATGGTTTTAGTTTGGTACAATGTAATGAATATACTTTAAAATTCTCATCCTTCACCTATACCTTGCTGGCGGCAGACCTGTGATTCTGCCTCCGTAGCAAGTGCTGATCATGACCAGTCTGCCCTTTTGTACAGTGTGATCATGATCTGCACTGTTTGCTATTTAGTCTATTAAAGGTCTCAGACTTCCCTCTTGAACAGTGAATGGTATCCAAACTGAATGATGGACGAGTTAATTTGATACCTTCAGCTGGATAAGGTTTTGAAAGTATATTATGTGCTTACATCTGAATACTTCTTTTAACGCACCTTTTGTACAGAGTGTTGATAGGTTGTTCATAGCATTATTGGGAAGTGTTGTATAGTGGACTGGATTTATACCCATACTGCTTATTGTTTGTTTCATGGTTTTCAAAAAATGATCATATTTCAAGGGGGCAGGATTTGCCATTTATCCAAAGGAGCAAGGTCTCACAATTTATTTCACGGCTGCAAGGATTCACGTTTTGGTTGGATTCCTTTGGTGTCTCTTTGTAGAAAAAAACCTTTTTATATGTCCTAGAAAGAACATTAATATACAGGCCAAAATTAACTTCCTGCAAGTTATTCCCCTCTTCTCAGAAATGGTGATCATTTTGATGCCATATATTTACTACATTAATAACCTACTTAGTTCAAGACAAAGTATAGTTTATTTCCAGCAGGGTCCGTATATTAATATACAGACTCCGTTTCCAGACATGTGTTGCATTCATACATGCATACATTAGTAAAGTCGAATCGTTGAGAGTGGTTACTAGTGTGTAACCATGGTAACCAGTATTAACTAATCTGCTGCCTTAACCAATATTTGTAAATCCGAAACAGCTATTAATAATCAAAATGCACATTAATTAAGCAGTTGCCGGTATTAAATGGTCCCTTACATTGCCATTCCTATCACGCTGCCTATTACATGTTTTACTGTATATATTTTATAGCTAGGGCAACATAGGGTGATATATAAAGTTTCTAATGTGTTTAAATTTTGTCTCTTGTTAATGCATAGCCTGGGGTGATAGTAAAAAACTGTTGTGTATCTTGGGTAGTCATGTAACTTGTAGCTTTATATGTGACAACCTTACCATACCTCACATTTTCCTCCGTTAGGCCTCATGCAAAAACTTTTCCTTACAAGTTGCAGCTCACCAGGGGAGGATGTGACCTATTGTGACGTTATTGTTGTCAACTATCTTTCTTTGTTGCAAAATTTTTACCACTTTCCTGTTTATACTGTATGGGAGTGATTTTTACCATCTCCCTGTTTATACTGTACGGGGGAGTGATTTTTGACAGCTTGCTATCAGAATTTTTGGGCTGGTCCACTGTATGTGAGTTACAAGAGTTAAAAGTAAAACAAGAAATCAGATGACTTTTCCCCAGAGTAGGTTTTGCCAGGTTATAGTGTTTTGTGGACTAAAATATGGAAAACATTTTGACACCATATATATGCCAGCTTATTGCTAAACTTGGTTAATTACACCCTTTCATCTCTGTCTTAAGTTTAGGGTAAAGGATTTATAGGCCCTTTTCACTGTTAAATCTGGTAATTGTAAGTCAGTTGGTACAGTCACTTTGTCTGGCTTAGTCCTTACTGTATGGTCTTTATTCATATCGGACTTGCTGTACATAAATGCAAACAGTCTTTCTCTACAGAAGGTGTTGGAAACCTTCTCTTTGATGTGTGTTTGAAACATTCCATTTGTTGTTGAAATAGTTTAACCATTTTACCTATTTGTTTCCTCAGAAGATTTTGATATAAAATTGACTGAAATCAGTTTTTAAGACAGTTTACCAAAGGACTCCAAAGTGGATTTATTCTTTTATCTGTATAACTAACCAGTGTTGCTACATTGGTTTCGTCCTTTGGGTAAACCAGAGAAGTTCAGTAGAAATCCTTTAACTTTAATGGCTTTAAAATGTTTTGGGGGTGAAATTTTTTATTTTATATCTGTATGTGTAGATAATTTTTACAAAGCCAGATTTTTCCTTTGCTTTATGTATTTCTATTGTTGAAACATCAAGATTATATATTCTGAAATAGAGGTCAGAAGGAATAGTGTTAAATAAAATGCCAAATTCATTCTTTATGTTCCCTTCCCACAAAAGCTACAGCCCCTGACTCCTTCTGCTGTACTGAGAAGATGCAAGATAGATTGACTAACTTCTCATGTATTTCAAATAAGAATGAGAAGTATGACATCCTGGTGAAACAAGATGTAAGGGAGTTGTAGAAGAACCCTCGCCCACAAACTACATTGTAAGTAAAATTCAAGATAATACCAGGGCAAACATAAACACAGTTAAAATTTATTTCCAGAAAATATGTGCTCAGTCCTGCATGTGTGACATTGTGGTAATTTTGTTAAAATTTGTGTCGAACCTAATAGTGTACTTTTCAGTCTCCGTGTGATATATTCATAAATAAAACATGTTTTAATACAAATATATTGGTCCCTCTAATACTTGGATTGCAGAAGTTACACCGTCCTAACAAAGAAGTCTTTCAGTATTGGATGAGGCTTGAAGTAGTTTCTTGTCTTAATTTACATATCGGCATTAACAATTTGAAAATGACTGAAAGAAACAAAATAGTGTTCATTCATTATCATGGTGTGTAGGAAAAAAGCAAAGTATATAGTCAAATTGATGGATTCAATGTACCAATTGAAAATACGAGGACATTATATCTTAGACAAATGCACATTCTGCTACACAGGTACAAAAAATGTATGAATATTTGTGTAAATATTACTTTATTTGAATGTAACGTTTGTATTGACTTTTAATTATAAATGACTGGGTAGATTGTCTGTTATTTTTAGTTAGTCTTAAGTTTTTAACTTTTTAACATTATTCCAAATTTGTCTTTGTCTGAAATCTTTGGGTTTTTTAAAGTTAAATTTCCTATTTCTACCATGGATGTAGGGATATTTAAAAATACATAGATTAAATTTAATTACATTTTTGGTACAAATGGATCAAAACAGTGGCTAATGTCTTGCCAAATTCTCTCGGTAGTAGTAGCCTTTGAACAAATTCAAATTTTTGGATAAGTTACAAGTGTCCACTTTGAAAGTGATTAGGTAACATTTAATCCTATGTAATACAAAACATTTCCCCAGTACTAGCTTGTACCTTTCCAAATACTGTCAAAGAGTTACTCCAGAGCTACTAAGCAGTGAAAGTCAATCAAGGCCAGTTTCTTTATCTAATCAGATAGAATAGTTTAATCCTAATCATAGCACAGTTCAACCTTCCTGAACTACACCTCCATACAGCAACAACCTTCCTGAACTACACCTCCATACAGCAACAACCTTCCTGAACTACACCTCCATACAGCAACAACCTCCCTGAACTACACCTCCATACAGCAACAACCTCCCTGAACTACACCTCCATACAGCAACAACCCCGAACACACCTCCATACAGCAACAACCTCCCTGAACTACACCTCCATACAGCAACAACCTCCTGAACACACCTCCATACAGCAACAACCTTCCTGAACACACCTCCATACAGCAACAACCTTCCTGAACACACCTCCATACAGCAACAACCTCCCTGAACACACCTCCATACAGCAACAACCTTCCTGAACACACCTCCATACAGCAGCAACCTTCCTGAACACACCTCCATACAGCAACAACCTTCCTGAACTACACCTCCATACAGCAACAACCTCCCTGAACTACACCTCCATACAGCAACAACCTTCCTGAACTACACCTCCATACAGCAACAACCTCCCTTTCACCTCCATACAGCAACAACCTCCCTTACACCTCCATACAGCAACAACCTCCCTTACACCTCCATACAGCAACAACCTTCCTGAACTACACCTCCATACAGCAACAACCTCCCTTACACCTCCATACAGCAACAACCTCCCTTACACCTCCATACAGCAACAACCTCCCTTACACCTCCATACAGCAACAACCTCCCTATAAAGACATTTTCTTTCCTGCTGATGTAAAGAATGAACTTTTTCAGAACAACACCTCTCTACAACAAACACATTTCTGTGTTCCCAAAGATGTTTGCTCCTGTTAATCATGTAGAAGTGTTGTATATACAGATTGGTTTAATAAATGATTTTTCTAACCCTCAACCTGTAAGTGGCAAGTGGTTGTTGCCCTTGGCAACCAGTGCAGATCGCGATTGATCTACATATCCATGCAGTCTGATCATGATCTACCATGTTGGCTATCCAGTCAGTAAGTTATTTTGAGCTCCCATTTGAACAGTTAATGGCACTGTCCAAAGTGATAGAAAACATCTGCAGTGACTATTAAAAATGAGTATACCATGAGTACACCAGTAGCTAGGGTTAATCATGTAACAGTATATAATTTTTTCAGTAAATGCTTCTTCAAAATCATTGGTAGTGTTTGCTTTAGCAAATTATGTAATTGTTGTAAGAGAAGAAGTACATTCTGTTTAGTGCATTTTTAATATGTTTGTATTTCATTACTGGGCTTGACAAGATATACATTATTTTCACCTCCCAGTACTTAAAGGGATCTGCTGAAAACTTCTCTATTTTTCTTCAATCTTTTTTCTACTTGTTTAGCGTTTTGTGCCAGGTGAGCTATTAGGATCGCTTTCTGTCTGGGGTACGTTGTACGTCCGTCCATCACAAGGCAGACAGGCAGAGAATAGATATTTGAAATGTTACTTAGCATTGTGTAGTGGACCTCTACGAAATATGTTAGAATTATGACTCTTTTATTATAGCAAATGGTAGTCGGTGAGCGATATAGGGCCATCATGGCCCTCTTGTTTAAAGATATGGCCTTGTACTAAAGTTTGTATACCTTATTTACCTTATATAGCATACTGTTTTAGAATTTCAAATTAAAAGAAGGGGAGTTTAAAAAAAGTTTATTTAAGGTTGAGATGAGATGTATAAGGATGACATGCATTATGACGAATGCTACAAGGATAAAAAAGTTATTTCAGATATATATAAGTATGAGTGATGAGAGATTCTAACTTCAACAAGAGTGGTTAATCAAGTTCACATGAGTGCTTAATCAAGTTCAACAAGAGTGCTTAATCAAGTAGCTTAGATTTACTGGAATTTGTGCGTCAGTGTCAAGTGTAGATCATGATCAGTCTTCATACTTGTATATTCTGATTATAGTCTACATTTTTCATTAAAAGTTTGGTGGAACGTACTAGTCAAATTGAAAACTGAATGATAAGTTATTTCCTTAATCAAGGACTGTTTCGAGCAATTGTAGCAGAGAGCTGAGTAGCTTATTAAAGAGGCAAAATGTTTTGTACAAGATAAAAATGGAAATATTACCATTAACATGTGTTTTGAAATATAACGAGGTCAGAATTTATCACAAAAATTGTAATTACAGGTTGTTTTACTTGGAGAAATACATAAGGTAGTGAAAACCTTTTTATCTTCTGCATTTGGATTACATACTTAGTTTCATTGTAAATAATGTATTGGCAACTTTCTGAACAAATTGTTAAATGTAGTAGTGCTACTGATGTCAGCTGTTTCCATCAGTTTGTAGAAAAATTAAAGGAAATGAAGTGATAGCAAATTTACAATGTTTACAGTAATATAAAGTATTACACATATATATCTGGTCCAGTATAGGAAAATAGTCTTAGCAGTACAGTCAAACCAGGGGTCTCTTAAATTTAGCAGTACAGTCAAACCTGGGGTCTCTTAGATTTAGCAGAACAGTCAAACCTGCGGTCACTTAGATTTAGCAGAACAGTCAAACCTGCGGTCACTTAGATTTAGCAGAACAGTCAAACCTGCGGTCACTTAGATTTAGCGGAACAGTCAAACTTGCGATCACTTAGATTTAGCAGAACAGTCAAACCTTTAGCAGAACAGTCAAACCTGTGGTCACTTTAGCAGAACAGTCAAACCTGTGGTCACTTAGATTTAGCAGAACAGTCAAATCTGCGGTCACTTAGATTTAGCAGAACAGTCAAACCTGTGGTCACTTAGTTTTAACAGAACAGTTGAACCTCAAATAGCTAGTGTTAATATACATGTTTAAAGTATTTACCTTCTATTAATGTCCATTTTTGTAATGTTCCTTGACTAGCTGACAGGTTGGACTGTACTTGGTTATAAGCTGTGTACTAGACATATATTCATTTACAGTTATCTCTGATAAAGGTCTGTATAGGTTTTGCTATCATTTTATTGTTTGTGTTAGTCTGTGTTACATGAGGGAGCTGTGAATAAATATGAAATGATATACAATGTATATTATAAATAGACAGTTGTTGTTGTCTCTTAATTAGCCCTACCCCAGCCCCAGAACATACACGTAATGTCTCTTAATTGGCCCTACCCCAGCCCCAGAACATACACGTAATGTCTCTTAATTGGCCCTAACCCAGCCCCAGAACATACACGTAATGTCTCTTAATTGGCCCTAACCCAGCCCCAGAACATACACGTAATGTCTCTTAATTGGCCCTACCCCAGCCCCAGAACATACACGTAATGTCTCTTAATTGGCCCTACCCCAGCCCCAGAACATACACGTAATGTCTCTTAATTGGCCCTACCCCAGCCCCAGAACATACACGATGCTGGCCCTACCCAGCCCCAGGTCTCTAATGGCCCCCGCCCCAGACACACGTTGTCGGGGGCCCGGGGGGGTTTTTAATGGGCCTTACCCAGCCCCAGAACATACACGTAATGTCTCTTAATTGGCCCTAACCCAGCCCCAGAACATACACGTCATGTCTCTTAATTAGCCCTACCCCAGCCCTAGAACATACACGTAATGTCTCTTAATTAGCCTTACCCCAGCCCCAGAACAAAGAAAACAATAAGTTCACGTAATGAGTGCTCAAACTTACGGCTTTATACTACACAAATTTAGGATAATGTACAGTGATATACAGATTTTACCAGTAGACAGATGCCAACAAAAAATGATTAATCTATTATAATAGTTTAGATATTAACACGCTAATAGTGGATGCTGTGTGTCACTGTCATACTGTCCTGCATGCACTGTACTACTGACACCTTCTGTAAACCAACTGATTCCCTCCAATACTTTTCAAGTTGTACTGTTCACAAGAAAAGTAACAAAGAGTAATAACTTGTAACATAATTAAGGTAGAGTAATAGTTCATGTGCACGGCACTTCCGTGCACGGCACTTTCTCATTGTCCTCTTTCAATGTATGACGTATCAATAACTTTCACGGCACTTTCTTTCATTGTCCTCTAATGATACATTAAGTATGACAACTGATTCCTTCAATAGTAAGAAACTCTAAAAATAATTAAAATATGTTGAGTTATAGTTCTTGTGCACTGCACTTTCTCTCATTGTCCTCTATCAATGTGTGAAATGTCAGTTGATTCCTTTCAATAAGTTCAAGTTATGCTCCTCACAAAAACGGGATGGACAGAGGGGTGTACGGACATTCACTAAAATTACATTTGTGCCATAAAACAACCAAATTACATTAAATTTTAGTCTCCGGGTCTTGGGTCACGTCCTAAACAATTTTGTTAACGAATGCAAACTTAAAAATTGTTTAACGGATGCAAACATAATCTAGTGTCAATGAATTTAATATTTTGCCATTTAATTTTGCCACAGAAAATTACCAATGATCAAAATAAAATTACTTCTCTTTTACCTATAAAGTAGATGCCGGAAGTTCGCACATATCTAGAAGTTGAGCAAAGGAGCTAAATATCCAAGTTTATTTAGTGAAGTACTAGTATTCAACAATTCATTTGCGTAACAATGGTTTTTATCAAGAACTTAGCACCTCTAACATTAGTACATATATATATATATAGCAATGAATCAATACAACTTTAGCAATCTAAATGTCAGATACTGACGAGGCGAGAGGTGTCAACGTCTGGAAGATGTACAGGTATTCAGACACGCATACTATTCCCGGGATTCTAACAAGGAGCTCCAATTTCCTTACAGTGTCAGCATGTGATCAAAACCCGTTTCCCCTCAAAGTGACAGTTAAATGACTTTGAAATTTGCCTCCAACTGACATGTATTGGAGAACTGTCACCGCCCATATCTCTTGAATTTTATCTATGTACTTTCGGAGCTGCACTGTACTGGATGAGCTAACCAAATACAAACACATAAACTAACTGACTAAAAGCTTAAATGCGGATTTCAAAACTCATATTCTCCTGCTAGCAACCTATACCCGTCGTCCAGAAGTCAATTTCTTTGTGCAAGAGTTCATCTTGATAATGCAAGTCAGAGCAGTAATTAATATCAGCAAACAAGGGAACACATTTACTTGTTTGATAGCATATAAACTTGCTAAATACTATGTTTTTGTTCCTCATCCCGATATTCATACCTATTCATATTTTTAGTAAGGGACAAGTTGGAAGCTTTTTTTCTTTCGACTCGTTTTCCTTGGCGTGGCAAACAAAACACGGAGGTCAGTAAACTCACTTTCTGCAATCTTGGTAGAGATCTATATAATATATATACTAGACAATGTTACATACTACATATCTAAGCTCTTACCTTCCCGTTTTTGAGAAGATTTTTCAAAGTTTTTCCTTTCCGTTCACATGGCAACCAGGGTTAGGCATGGAATAGAATTCTGTTAACAGCTACGAGAGAGCTTCATGCAAGGGACATCCCTCATCAACATTGGCCCTATGGTTTCAGAGGAGATAATGGTGGATGGACTGTCTAGACGTTCGACGGACATTGCTCACCCTGGCACTCGTCGATGTACAAGATTCGCCTTAGCTGGTACAGTAGCCATAGTTTGCAGAAGATACTCTGTTTCTTACTAAAATAGTGCTTAGATGAGTTCCAGTTTCTATAAAATCATACCGTAAATGTACCCCTGTTCTGAATCCGCACAATGATAAAATAATTATTTGTTATGTAGTATGAATGTATTTTGCATTAATAAGGCTTCTTTAAAATGCGCACACAGACATGGCCAGTGCTTACTCGAGAACGAGCAATTGGGGAAAAAAAGATTACGTCAAAATTACGTTTTATTGACAGAGAAATTATTTCGTCTAGATCGTTTGTTTTGTTACGAAAAGCTTTATGCTCATGCTTCGGACTTTTAACATCAACTTGTAACCACTCAAATGACTCAGTAACAGTAAGATGCTACTACGCTAAAAATAAAAGAGAAAGAAATCGTGCAAAGAAAAAATCTAATACTAGTCTGGAGCAATAATATTAACAATTCACATGCTAATGAAGTGTGCTAAAATAATATTAACAACACGAATGAGTGGTCGAGGGCGATTCACTGAAGCTTTTTAAATCGAATTTAACTCATTGGCGCATGACATAGAAATAAGTACCTTTTGGTCTTAATCATACTTTTTGAACCGAAACTCCTTCTGTAAGGATTACTGTTTAATTAGCAAATGCAGTCCGTGGCATTTATTGCCATATCGACATGAGACAAGCGAAGAGTATTAACTTGCCATTGGTGCGTCAAAGAGGGCGCAATCTAACAGTATGGCTTGGTTAGTGAATCTACACCTAGTTATTGGAACCAAATTTCACATTATTAAAATGAAACATGGAATGCCTTTTTAGCCTTTTGTTTTAGTATCCCCATTCTAATAAGCTGCTCTGGTGAAGGAAAAAAGCCGATATCAGAAACACTTTTGTGTACGTGTAATTGAAACACGATTCAATGCCATTTAGTTTTAAAACATTATTAAGAATATTTCAAATAGTAATTATTTGAAAGACCTATGGTTCTACATACTGTATAAATATTTATTGAGTAAAGTTCACATGTTATATACTTGATACTTAATATACAATTGAGTAGAAAGCTCTGGGCTTATTTATAAACTCTCTCCTTTGCATTTCTGGATTATAAAATCCAATTACGAGTGTCAACCAAGAATGGATGGCGCGATGATTTAGTATATGACAGAGATGGGTACATAATTATATTTCTTGGTAAAAATTCCTATCAATATTTAAAGGTCCAATACTAACGAAAGTGAAAATTCAAATATACTTTAAAAAGTACAGAAATAAGTTATTTTTAATAAAAAATGAAAGTTGGTATGTAGAGATTCTAAACAAATCACAGTACATGTACAATTATTTTTCTATACATTATGAAGCAAGTTAAAAAGACCTGGGTGGTCATTTTGTCATTTCAACATAATACAGTGTTCCGAACACTTTCTGTAAATTTTAACCTGCCAATTTTCATTATTTAGTGTCTTGCATAAGGTAATGTAATGCCATTGAAATAACTGTCACTTTTTTTTTTTTTTGTGGGCTTTAGGACCTAAGTGGGTAAAAAATTTTTTATAGTTTGTGTTACATGTTAAACCAATCCGACACTTATTTTTGCTTTATTGTAGTGGACCTTTAACTGCATGCAGTAAGAAGGCGCCAAATGTCCCTGACCGGGACGCGAACCCAGAACCCTTCGCTTACAGGGCGTATGTTCTCCCGACTGAGCTAACGTTTTCTCCCCAATTGTCACTGAGTCCATGCCGTGACATGTGCATCAGGGTCATGATTTTACAGGTGTTTTATTTCAACCGAGTTCACGTTGCATTGTGGAAGTGAGTCAACTCAGAAAACACAATGTACAAACTTCCTGTAGCAGTTTCTTCCCCTTACCGTGCTTCACCAAATTTCATAAACGCAGGTAAATGCTCCGGATTTTGCCTGACTGTATGAAATGAATAGACAAGATATATGGCCCTCTTTAATTAGAAAACTCTAAACTTTACATGAATTCCGAGCCTAAAAAACATTCTATTCATTTCTAGCTACCGCCTTAGATTGGGTGATTTTCGTACAAAATGTATCGTAAGGGGAACAAACTGCTACATGAATTTTGTATGCTTGTTGTCTCCCTTCCACATGGTTGCAACGTGTACTCAGTTGATATAATACATCCGTAAAATGTAGCTTTAGTAGATTAACAAACAAAATTTCTGCTGCATGCGTGTATTTTCCAGAATGGCGTCAAATTAGTGTAACTATAGGTATACTTATATAAACTATCATAACTACAATGATAAAGTATTACCTGATATTAGAACTAAGTGGTACATTTTAGCACTATCCCCAGAAACCAAATTTCTTACCTCTTCTGGGGTCGTCAATCTTATGGGCAACCGACATCAAGGATAGCAAATAAAAAAAGAAAAATTAAACGATTGAATTCGTTTATAGTAGGTAAACGTCAATTCCATTATTGTTGTTACCTGGGTCCTAATATAACCGTTATATTAGGACACAATTGCTTCTAACATTAATTAAATGATAACTCATTTGATGTAACATACATGTAAAAGGTAGACTGACGAGACAATATTTCATCTGTTGCAACTGAATAAAGCGCAAGGTCGGACACGTTTATCTCGACAGGTCTGCTTAGTTAATACCAGAGACAAAAATGCGCTATGCAACACAGTTCCTGGTTGGGTTGTTCCATAGTCGACTTGCCCAATTTTTTTTTTGTTGGTTCATTAAATCAGAACCCTCCCATTTGCCTCATGCACACATTGGTCAACATATAATTTTTTATTTATTATACTTTACATGTTCATTTTATCTTATACGTTGTATATCATATCTTTTTAGGCCCACACTTCAGAGAGCAGTTAAGCGTGATCTGATCAAATTTGCCCATTCATAATAAATACGCTTACACTTACATAATTTATTTATTGCAGACTTGGAATGAATGTCATATCGGTGTACACATGTAGTGCTACATAAGTGATCATTGCTAAGCAACAACATAAAAAGATATAACACCATAATGAAAACAAAACTTACTGAAAGGGCAAGTTACTTGCTACATAACTTCTCTACCATTACATTTATAGAAAACTTGACTTTCGATCAAAATACTTAAAAAGTGTATCTTCTAAAAACACACTTCCATCATCATGTTTTATTCAAGGTTTATGCTATATTGATGGTATAAAATTTATAAATATTTCTACAGTAAATCTTAAACCAATCTAAAATTAATAAATCAAGTTTCAAGAAAACCATTTTATATCTGATATAATTTTCGGTTGATGAACTAGATTTAGAAGATAACTTCAATGAAAAGGTATCGATTTAGTGATTAGTTTGATGCTACTATTAGTTAAAGATATTACAAGACTTCAATGAAAAGGTATCGATTTAGTGATTAGTTTGATGCTACTATTAGTTAAAGATATTACAAGATATAAAAGTAATAAAATATTTCATTTTAACCCCCAAAACATTGTGAAAAAATATTTAAAATACGTCATGTACATGATTGTAAAAAATGTCAGTAAACTAACACTGATCGATGTTTCCTTAATTCATAAAGTGATAAGCGCGTTTTTTAATATCAACTTAAAATGAACAAAAACCTATGTACGTATACCTGTATATAAAACCTTGGTTCTTATATTACGACCCAGACTAAACATAGGATCGAGTATTGGGAGATTTCAATTGAAGGCTGGATTGTTAGCATAACAGCTGAAAGAAAAAAAGCAGTTTGGAAAATGTTGCATTGGTCATTACCAAAATCAGTTGAAATATTTAAAATGTTACCATTAAGTCAACTAGATAGAAAAGTGGCCTATTTTTGGATTGTGTCCTTTCTGGATAACGGCCTTTTTGGAACTGGGTCTTTCGGGACCGACATCCTTGCATCAATCTATAGAAGCTGAGACTTTCAAGGCAATTGAGTCTATGGTGACCACCTGAAGAGGATCAACCTGTTTTTTTTTTTTTTTTTAGAGAGAGAGAGAGAGAGAGAGAGAGAGAGAGAGAGAGAGAGAGAGAGAGAGAGAGAGAGAGAGAGAGAGAGAGAGAGAGAGAGAGAGAGAGAGAGAGAGAGAGAGAGAGAGACACCCCTTTTCGCAAAGATAGGCTTACAGGTAAAGGAGGTGGCGTTTTCATTTTGGTTAAAAATAAATATATCTCATCTGTGCAGCAACATCTTAATACCCAATGTGAACTATTATGGGTCAAAATAAACATGAACAATACTAAGCCCTTGTATGTTGCTGCCTACTACAGACCCAAGGAAACTGATCTCATGAGTCTCATTGAGTTTGAAAGGTCATTGGATCTAACCAGACCCCTTAAAGGCACCAAATGGATTTTTGGTGACTTTAACACCCCCAACCTCACCTGGGACTCTGACCATATACCTTCAATGAAACCTAATAGCACAAACACCCAGTCTTATAATAAGTTTCTTGAAATCCTTGATGACTATGATCTCACACAAATGGTTAATTCCCCACACGTAATGAAAAGTCTTGGACTTATTTCTCACAACAAACCCAACTCTAGTAAGCACAGTATCTGTCCAAGCTGGTATTTCAGACCATAACATAATCATCTCTCAAGCTCGAATCAAACCTTTCATTAATAAACAAACCCCTAGGGACATTCCATTATTTAGAAAAGCTAGATGGGATGATTTCAAACAATTTATCAGTAACTCCAAGGTAAACACACTGAAAGATGCAGAGGTTATCCCAGTTGAAGACCTCTGGATCAGGTTTAAACTCCTAATTCAAGAAGGCATATCAAAGTTTGTCCCAATTAAAAAACTAGGAAATAAGAAAAAGTCTCCCATGGATTACACAAGATATAAAAAGATTGATAAGAAAAAGGGACAAACTCTACCAAAAGGTTAAACTACACAAGGGTCAAAATCAGCACATTAGCAAATTCAGAACTGTTAAACACCTCATCCAGCAAAAAATTAAGAAAGCACATGAGACATATATTGAAAACATACTAGACATTCAACATTCAGAAAACTCAAACACTAATAAATTCAATACCAAGCGCCTCTACTCACTTATAAAAAATGCCAGACAAGATAACCAAGGTATTGCACCGTTAAAAGATCAGACAAATGGTAAAATCACCTCAGAAAACCTTGGTCAAGCAAATATTCTGAATAAACAATTCCAGTCTGTTTTTTCAGGTGTTTCTCCCTTGTCTCTGTCCCAGCTTTGCAGGACTTCCCTAGGAAAAAGGAAATACCCTACAATGCCCAACATTGAAATTGACCCCAACGGCGTCCTGAAATTACTCCAAAACCTAAAAGTGGATAAGGCTGCTGGCCCAGATATGATTAAGCCCATTGTCTTGAAGGAGCTCCGCCATGAGATCCTTGACATAGTGTCACTAATCTTTAAAAGATCCCTTAATACTAGTCAACTCCCATCCGATTGGACGAAGGCAAATGTCGCTCCACTATTCAAAAAAAGGTGATACTAGTGACCCTGCTAACTACAGACCCATATCGCTAACTTGTATTCTATGTAAACTCCTAGAACACATAATTGCATCTAGCCTATCCACACATCTCTCAAAACACAACATACTTTATGAGCTGCAACATGGGTTCCGTGAAAGACGGTCCTGTGAGACTCAGCTCATTGAGCTAGTTGATGAAATATCCAAAAACCTTTCCTCAGGTAAACAGACCGACCTTGTCCTACTTGATTTTAGTAAAGCCTTCGACAAAGTCAACCATCTTAAATTATTACTTAAACTCCAAGAGCATGGTGTCTCCAGTCAAACTGTATCTTGGATCCGGTCCTTTTTAATAGGTAGATCTCAGTCAGTAGTGGTTAACGGTTGCACGTCTGATCAAGTCCCTGTTACATCTGGGGTCCCCCAGGGCGGCTCTGTCCTAGGACCTCTGTTGTTCCTACTCTATATAAATGATCTCCCTGACACGGTTACCTCCCAGGTGCGGCTTTTTGCTGATGACACTGCCGTTTACCTTGCAGTTACTTGCCTCTCTGATTGTCAAAGGTTACAAAATGATCTCTCTAAGCTAGAAACGTGGGAAAACTGTGGGACATGGAATTTAACCCCAGTAAATGTCAGGTCCTCCACATCACACGTAGTAGAAAAACCTATCCAGTTCCCATATAAGCTTCATGGTCAAACACTCTCACCAGCTAAGGATGCAAAATACCTTGGTGTAGACATCAGCCAAGATCTCAGCTGGAATACACACATCTCAAGAATAACAACAAATGCAAACAGAACACTAGGCTTTCTCAAACGTAACATTAAAAACAAAACATGAAAATATTAAATCACTCTCTTACAAAAACATTAGTCAGACCACAATTAGAGTATGCATCATCGTATGGTCACCACACACCCACGTTAATATTCACAAGCTGGAGATGGTCCAGCGACGCACAATCAGATGGGTAAAAAAGATTATTCCAGAGATACCAGTGTGACAGACCTGCAGAACACCCTTGGATGGAGCACCCTTGAGAACAGGCGTCAAGCCTCCAAATTGGTCATGTTTTATAAAAATACACAATCTTGTAGCAATCTCCCTGCCCAGTTACCTAGAAGTCCCAAACAGGTTAACAAGACATATGCCCCCCCTTAGTCTCCGCCAAACCCATGCAAATTCGGACTTCTTTAAGTACTCTTTTTCCCCCATACCACAGTCCTGTGGAATAGATTACCCGCACATATTGCGATCCTGCCTGATCTTGAATCATTCAAGCAGGCAGTGGCCCAAATCAATTATTAGTCATACAACAGTTGTTTTTAACCCTTTTACTCTTTTACTATTTTAACAGTTTTAACCGTCTTGTTTCTCTTGACTGTAGGAGCTATCTTGCAGTAGTTTTATCTTTTATTAACACCCGGCGTGCACCCTGCCCATAATACTCGTGAGAGGTGTGAGGCAGTATAACAAGATAGATAGATAGAGATGAACATTCTGTTTTAAAAGATACTTTGTAAGAAGACTATTTAATAATATCTGATTCTGTTCAACAATGAGGCTGTTCTTGACCTGAAAAGAGCGCCCCGCTTAGAACGTTTTTTTTTATTGACGTCTGGCAAATACCTAGGAATATTTTAACTAAACTTAAAGGTCCGTTTCGAATATTCTTTCCATTTCGTTCATTAGCTTGAAGACCCAGTCTATTTCAATGGATGCCGCCATAGCTGGCAGGTGTTTCATTTTCGGGTGCTCATTTTTGACTTTTTAGAGGTCTTTCTTGACATTTATTTCATTGCTTTAAGTGAATTTAATAAGAAACTGAAGAGGTTGATTAAACATAGCTACTGTCATACTTTTGAGAAGATGGATGAGACAAAATCACCGACTTCCTCCATGGAGTCCACCGGAGATACAAGTCGGCTCTTGAAAGAGTTGATGGATCTTCAAAAATCTACCGGTTTGTGTCATATATTGATGTTTGAAGTGGCTAAAATGTTTTTTCTTAAATCAATTTCAATAAACAATGTCTTTTTTTTTATTAAAATACAGGAATAGTCTCATAGAATCTTGTCCCATTTCAGTTTAAAATGAAAGTCAGCCGCTGTACGCAATGGACTCAGTGGTAGCAGGTTTGCCTCAGGGTCCCGGGTTCAATCCCCACCAGCGCTAAGCAGGGGTTGTGTGCTAAGTCAAGTCATAATAATTCCACATTGCCTCTCTCTCTCTTCGAGGCTGATTCCATCTTTAGCAGGTCCATTTTATCACCTGATTTGTGTATCGTATACAGATCTGTGTGTCATACACCAATCAGTATATCTGTATGAAGTTTGGCGGTAGTAATCACATCTGGTATCTAAACCATGGAGGTGAGCAAGTGTATTAGAAGTACGTTTGAAGGGTGGATTTAAATTTTCTTTAAATACTGTCTCTGCATGGAAATTTGTGAATCGCTAAGTTTGTTCCAGTCGATCACAGTTTTTACAAAAAAAGGAATTTTTAAGTTGGACTCATTTAGCTTCAGGAATTATTTAGCTCTCTATTCTTAGTTTCATACTTTAACACTGGGTTAAACAAAGTCACTCAGAGTTTTAGGTCGGATCTGTCGTTGAATGAAGACTTTGTTAGCCATTATAGCCGGTACCATATCCCTGAAGATTTTTAACATCATGATAACCAGTGTATCTGGACAGTGGTTATACACAAACCTGGATACTGGTGAAATGTGTCATTTTTTATTGTATTTTTTTCTTCACTATTTCATTTCCTGATATAGGCAGCATCAAAGGGGGATTCAACAGAGGTGACATTTTTGTCAAACACAAATGTTCATTATGTGACTTTTATATAAAAGACAAAAACTCGACACTACTTCACAAATGTAGTTGTTGAATCACAACCAGTATCAGGATTATAGGATATAGACTTGTTTACTGATTCTTGAGAGGGATTAATAAAAGTTGGAAGAGCTTGTATAGCAATTGAAAGAAAAAACTAGTGTCAATTAAAGTAAATGATATTTGGATCATGAGGGAGTCTTGACAGATTTACTTGTGGTTCATGGATAGGTGTTATAAACTGCCTTATTTGTTCATTCCAACTTCCAGGGACTGAATAAACTTTGCAGTTACTGCAGAAAGATATGGAAGAGATAAAGTACATTTAGTTCATTTCTATGAATCTAAAAGTTGTTTTAAAAATATTTTAGGCATATGGTTGAAATTTCGGCTTGTATAAATGTCAACATTTCCATGATCATCTTCAATACAATACAACTTTTATTTAAAGTTGGCGGAATGTACATGTACTATTAACAACATTAGTGATGCATTCCTATGGACTGATGTATTCCATTGCCAATTCAAGTTTCTGTCAACATTGTACATACTTGGGCTTTTGGCAGTATTGGCATTTAATAAACAGGAGAGGTACTGGAATACATGTACTGCACAGTACCAGTATGTCAACAAAAGTGACTGATTGAAACATTCATTGCTGATATAAATATTGTATCAAATGGCGTTCATTTATTTCTTTTGTAGCATCATCAATGGCCAGTATTGAAAGATCAGTCAATGTGCAAGACAGGTAATTATTCAATTTGTTTTGGTGTTTCTTTTAGTTATTATTGATGGGTAAAAATTATGTTTTTCTGTAATATTAAGATACAATTCAATCTGTGTTCAAAACCACATTTGAATAAAGGCCAACCTGTAAAAGTCTTGAACCACAGTGGTTTTTTTTTTATTTTTTTTTTTTTTTTTTTAAATTTTATTTTTTTTTTTTTTTTTTTTTTTTTTTTTTTTTTTTTTTTGGTTGGGGGGTTTTTTTTTTTTTTTTTTTTTTTTTTTTTTTTTTTTTTTTTTTTTTTTTTTTTTTTTTTTTTTTTTTTTTTTTTTTTTTTTTTTAAAAAAAAAAAAAAAAAAAAAAAAAAAAAAAAATAATATTTTTTTTTTTTTTTTTTTTTTTTTTTTTTTTTTTTTTAAAATAAAAAAAAAAAAAAAAAAAAAAAAAAAATTTTTTGGGTGGGTTTGAAAAAATTTTTTGTGGGTTTTTTTTTGGGGGGGGGGGGGGGGGGGGGAAAAAAATTTTTTTTTTTTTTTTTTTTGGGTTTTTTGGGGGTTTTTTTTTTTTTTTTTTTTTTTTTTTTTTTTTTTTTAAAAAAAAAAATTTAGTAAAAAAAAAATTTTTTTTTAAAGGGGGGGGAAAAAGAAATTTTTTTTTTTTTTTTTTTTTAAAAAAAAAATTTTAAATTAATAATTTTTTTTATTTTTTTTTTTTTTTTTTTTTTTTTTTTTTTTTTTTTTTTTTTGTTTAATATATTTTTTATTTATGAAAAGTGTGTAATAAAAAAATTAGTTTTTGTCCTGAAAGGCTTGGCCCATATTTTGATTACTAACCAGAAATGGGTGTTGTTTTGTTTATGCAGAAAAAATGTTACCCAAAATGGCTACCAGTTTATGTCAGTATCATTGGCAGAATTGTCACCATTACCACCACCAAACTGTCTACTTTCATTGTTTTTGTACTTTGGTCTATTGTTCTAATTCCAATTATGCATGTGTTCATCAGTTGTAAATGTCATTATAACAGAATCAATCCACAATATGTGGAACAGGAAGTCATGTGACATGACACATTATATTTGTACTTTTAAAGAGTTGTATTTATGTACAGAAAGAAAGGTTCATTTTATTGGTAGGAGTTTTTGAATGAAAAAGTGTGATGGGTCTTCATATTCAAATTAAAATGGGGCTTTTAAGTGAAATGATAGTATATACTACAAATGTACTTTGATAACAAAACAAGAAATTACTGTAAATCAGAAATTTGTAACACTATTACAAGTACATTGTGCTGTGTGAATAGGAAAGATTAATCTTCCAAAGTTAACAAACAGAATACTTTGAAGAGCAATTAAACTTTTATTCCAGTCATGATATAATGCAGACTTTATCTGGTATGGTTCCGAACTCTGGGGAAGCGACTGATCCAACACTTACAGAACTTATGAAAACCATGTATGATGGGGCAGCGGCAAGGCAACTCATGTAGGTGTTGTTTTAGATGCAAGTCATGTTGTTACAATGAATGAGCCAGAAAAATGAGTTGTTTGATTTTGGCAGATGTATTTGAATTTTCGTATGGACAAACACTTTTGTATATTGTAGTCCTGTTTGTTGCAACCTTTTCGTTTGTCAGCTCAGTTCAGTATGAATGTGCTAGCCACCTGTCAGTACTGCTATCACCCTAAGTGTTGGTCAAGAGACCAGTTGGGTTAGAACTTCTGTTGCCACTTCCCACCAAGACACACACAGTCAGTTGAAGGCAAATAAAGATGTATAAATAAAATGTATTAAAATATTAAAAGACAAGTAAATGAAAAAAAATTGTTCCTACAACTTGAGTGTTGTCCACATTAATGTTTTATTTTGCTTGTCAAGACAGGGCCTCCCCTGAGTTTTAAGGATTTGTCACCACTTTTTGAAGCAGTCATTTAAGGGAAAGTTATAAAAAAAATGACGAAGGTTCAATTTCTTTCAACAGTTTCAATTTTTTCGCCACTCCGTAGAATTTCTTGCAGTTCGCAAAAGTGTGTGAATTGCAGTTTTGTAGAATTTGGTGCTGTTGACAAAATTTGGTGCAGTTGAAATGTGCCAATAGCAGGAGAGGCCCTGCAAGATATTGTATACTCTATTTTGCATGATTTTTCAGTACCCTACAAGGAACAGACACAGCCAACAGTTTTAGTGTTTATGGACAGGAGGTGGATATAATATCCAGTAAACAGATGGCAAAATCTCAGTCTTTGACCGGATCCACAGGGTCAAATAAGGTCAGATATTCAAAGAATGAACATTGTAGCTACAAATAAAGTTGATTGCCATTTGATATGTGATCTGTATAACTAACCACGTAGAAATACAATAATCCATTGAAATAAAGATTTATTTGTCAGAACTTAAATGTCTTGTTTATAATCCTGTAAAGCTTACGATTTTGTAGTAGTGATGTCAACTTGCATGGACTAGTCATATTAAAGGAGCTGAAAGCAACGTACAATGAAAGTTGTAATAAACACTCATTCCAATAGTTAGAAATACTGTAAACTGGGAAGTTTTCGTGTGACAAAAATTTCACGAGTTGTGAGCAGACAGACTCACAAATTTTAAATCACGAAAGGTAAATTCTCTTACAGTAAATCTATGTGAAATACAAAATGTAAATCTTTCGCATGATTTTTGAATCAGCAATGTGGCAAATTGGCAAAGAATGACAAAAATTAAATCCTCACAAATATAACCCAGTTAACATCAATTGAATTGTGTGAGGAAAAAGTTATTGCAAGTTTCACAGTAGTGAAGAAACTAAGAGAGTGATTTCTGACAATATGATGTACGTTTTTTTGTTGTAGCAAACTCATAATTGTAATAAATTTTTTAGGTGAAGATAACGCCAGTAGTGAACTATGACTGGGAGAATAGAAGATATATTGGTAACTTGGTGGCTGTACACAGAGGCAATGTAATTGTAGCCTATGTGTTAAAAGGTAATTATTTGCAAATTGTCACAAAACAGACCCTCTAAAAGTCTTAGGGTAAAAGAGTGTAGTTATTAGCAAGGGGACAGAGCCAACTTTATATAGCAAACAAAGTTTGTAAGGTCTCGGCACATGTAAGTCAATCTGAACTGCCAAATCCTTACATTAAAAGATAGTTCTTTTTGAAAAAATCAGTTACTCTTACATTTTCTTGATACTTGAATTTTAATGGTCAAATGTTCAGCACTCAACAGTGAGAGTAAAACAGTCACAATGCAGCTTGCAATATTTACTGTTAACAGATATCAAAGTATCATGATATTTAGAATATAATACTCGGCTGAGCCGGGCTGTGGTGTGATAATTAGTCCGCAGGAAGTGTAATGGCAACAGAGCCGTTACGCAACTGAGGGCCAATTATCATGTTACAACTTGCCTTAAGAGTGTACTTATGTTTAGGATTCTTACCTCACATTTTCATTTTAGTGGATTTATTTTGTGCGAGTTACAACTAGATGGAGGTACATGTGTAAATGTTTCATTTGAATTTGACAGTAACATTTATTCAAGGCATGAAATGAAATGAAAATATTCACCAGGTAAGACAGGAGGTGTGGTCAGGATCACCAACAGGAAGACTGCAGAACGGCATTTACTGAAGGACTTTGTGGGTCGTGTAATTGACCTCACCTTCGCTCATACAGATGACATTTTGTTGTCGGTGGTAGATGAAATAGGAAACCTGTGCGTCTATGAAATCCGACAGACAGAGGACAGGAAGATTGCGTATCCTTTCACTGTTTACTGTAACTGTAAAAATGGTTATAAATATTGCAGGAGTTCGGCTTTCACTGTATTAGAAGGTTTGTGTAGACCGCAGTACCACAAGTTAAGTTTACTAAAAGAATCAAAGGTTAGATCTGTATGTTTGTACTTGATCATTTCTAAAAAAAGCACAAATTTAACGCTCTGGAGGAATGAGTAATTCTTTAAAGAGGTAAAGCATGAGAACCTGGTATTAAAGTTTGTCAGGAAGGACATGAAATGGACAGGAATCCAGCAACTCAAGCATTGAGATTAATGATGTTTAAATATTTAAAATATAGCATAGGTAAACGAGTTACTTACCTTAACTGGTACTAGCTCCTCGATGCTGTTACATATTCAGCGTCCTGAGACGACGTTAGTGAGCGAATACCATCGTGTAATCTGGTGTCCATATATTCCTGATGATGCAGATGATAGCAGTGCTACTGACTCGAGTACCCAGGATAACGCCAGCAGGGTTCTTGTTCTTACCAATGATGAAAAGGTTTGAATGATATTCAAGCATTTTTGTGTCCATTCTGTCCTAGGTATACCTAAGCTAACAACAAGACCTCCACTGCCATTTGCCAGTGTTGCAAAAGGCAGTGAAATTTCTGCTAAGTGATAAAATAATTTAATGGGCTGTAGAAATGTTTGAAATAGGAGCCCAATTTAAAGCGTTTGTTTAAGCATGTTGCCATAGACAAATTCAAACTCCAAAGTCACAACTGGACAGTAAAGGCTTTAGAAGTTTAGGTCTGTGTTTGACTCTTTACTGAGTTAGGGTCATAGGTTAGAGACTTGCTACTAACCTCGATCTTTATTTGAGAAAGTTGGCGGTGTGTAGATTGGAGTCTAGAACTGGTCTTGTCCAGGATGGATGGTTTGGTAAACTTGCCATTGGTCAGTATCTTAAATACTTTAAAATCATGCATTTTACAGAAAGAAACAAACAACCACAATTTTTTTTGTAAGGTTTTAAATTAGCCAGTATATCATTCTTATGGTGTTATGCTCATACCTTGTCAGTGACCAAGAATTTCCTCCTCTAGGTTGGTGGTATCAGTTAATAACTAGCTTATAACCTTTGAATGAATTTTAAGAGGAGGTACTGCGATGTAAAAGTTGAGCGTTTGATATATCCATAATTACAATGTGTGATAAGTCGTTAATAGGAACTTATTTACTATCCTTATTGTTTACCCGGACCAATAAATATGATATAGAAGTACAAACAGGCCTGTTGCAGATTAATAATTATGTTCTAAAAAAAGAATAGTGAAAATATGCATAAAAATTGACAAATGTGTCAGTTTACTTTAAGATGATGGATGTAACTTTTATGTAGGCAGAGATCTGGAATATTGATATGGTGACAAAGGAATATGGATCGGGGCCATTGTACCCACAAGATGTTGAAACAGGATTAATTCAGATCAATAGTCATGTAAAGGTATGTTTGATGCAGGAATTGGTTTGTTTTTACTTTGTTCAAGATAAACAGATGTGAAATTGATAGGTTTTTGTTTACAGCTTTGTCAGTTGATTACAGTTTTGTCAGTTGAAAGACAGGAGAGCTTTTAGTTATTTTGAGCAGCTGCTTTGCTGCTGGCATAGATACCATATACTTATGTTGAATTTTAATACAAAGTTGAGACAATGTGCCATAAAAACATAAGATGATCTTGAGCTGTCAAGTCCTGTACTTTTGTTCTACAATTTGTGGGGGGTAAATGTTGTTAAAAAGAACAGCTCCTGTGAACTTTAAGGTATTTCTATTTATATAGTAATGTAAACATGTTGAACGGACGGATTGAAATTTGGTCATGAATGGTTTCGGCAACACTAAAAGACATAAGGGAACCAAATTTGACCAGTTTGTCAATTAAACAAAGAGGGAAATGAAACATTGTAAATAAACAATATTTTTTGCACAGACCAGTAAGAAATTTATGATGTCATATAGTGATGTCATATAGTGATGTCATATAGTGATGCTGTCATATTTTGCCTTGATGCATATGATGTAGTTTTAAATGTTCCTTTAAAGATAACACATAGCATTTTGTCAGCCATGCAAATTTATAAACCATTCTTACCTTTTCACTGAAAGATTTTTAGAGGATCTGGTACCGTGGGCCAGAACATAATAATTTGTTGATCGAAAAGGATGGTAAAAAAAGTGGCTATCAGGTAATTACTCCAAATGAATATGAGTCATTTTTAGCTCGACTTTTCTATGAAAAGGGGAGCTATCCTACTCGCCCCGGCGTCGGCGTTGGCGTCACACCTTGGTTAAGTTTTTCGTACCACCCCACTTTATTTCAGAAGTATTAGAGATATGGCTTTGAAACTTACCATACTTGTTTACCATCATAACCTCCATCTACAGACAAGAGTACATAACTCTGTCAAGGTTTTTGACAGAATTATGGCCCTTTTTTTACTTAGAAAGTGTATTGAGCTTGGTTAAGTTTTTCGTACCACCTCACTTTATTTCAAAACCATTGGAGGTATTGCTTTGAAACTAACCATACTTGTTTACCATCACGACCTTCATCAACAGACAAGAGGACATAACTCTGTCAAGGTTTTTGACAGAATTATGCCCCTTTTTACTTAGAAAATACATTGAATATGGGTAAAATCCACTTATTGCCTTAACCCTTTGAGATATTGCTTTGAAACTTTTAATGCTATTTCACATCATTACCCCCATCTGTACGCAAGAGAAGGTAACTCTGTCAGGGATTTGTTTTAAAAATTAAGGCCTTTTATCGACTTAGAATCTTGGTTAAGTTTTTCGTACCAGTCCACTTTTTGACTGAACTGTTTGAGATATTAATTTGAAAGTTGGAATACTTGTTTACCATCATGATTCCCAAACATGGGCAGGAGAAGGTAATTCTGTCAAGGATTTTATTTGAATTATGGCCCTTTTTGACTTAGAAACTCAGTTAAAATTTTCATTCTTGTCCACTTGTTAACTTAACCATTTGAGATATTACTTTGAAAGTTGGAGTACTTATGTACCATCGTAAGACCTATCTGTAAGCAAAAGAAGATAACTCTGTGAAAAATTTTCTTGATTTATACTTAGAAATTCCTAGTTAGTCTTTTGTGCCCTTAACTGTCAAAGTTTTGTTTTATTGGCAAGCACTAAAAAAGTCGAGCACGCTGTCCTACTGACAGCTCTTGTTAATATTCTATGTTGTTGGACACAATGTTTGTTGTATGTGGGAAGTGTAGCGCAGTTGACGACCATGGATATCCAATGATGTATAAATATAGGTTGAGTCAAAACATACTCTCAACTGTGGTTACCTATTTTCCAGCCAATCATGGATGCAGCATTTTCACCAGATGGTACTGCCCTGGCTACAGCTAGTGTGGACGGGGAGGTCAAGTTCTTTCAGGTGTACATGCATGAACAGACATCACCTAGGTATTTTTTATCACATGTTGAAAAACATACTAACCTGAAAATTAATTGTAAACGTTTCTATTTTTACATCAAATAAAATTCTTGCAACTAAAATTATCTTCAGTACAGCTTTTTGCGTACTCTACTAAAAACACCTGAACATGAGGGCCGTTTTTCAAAATGGGTGTCTGGTCGCGGAGGTCAACTATCCAAGTGGCCACCACGGTCATGAATGCGGTGGATTGCAGTACTGTATACTACTGCTGCCGGGTATGTTAAATAGTTATAGCGAAAGAAAGGATCGTGGAGGTCATGGTCAAGTCTGCTGACATGATTTGAAAAACTGCAACCTCCCCGGAAGTAGTATGATGCTTTACCCTACACCAATTTTTCAAATAGGTGCTCACTGCAATTAAATAACTGAATATCAAGCTGTGAAGATCATGATTTTGGCAAAAACAGACAGTTTAGGGTGGAAATTTGAAATTTTGGCTAATACCTTTAAACCATCTGTTGCCAAATTCAGACTGCAGACGTTGGCGATACTAGCAAATGACAGGCGAGGCAATGATTAGAACCCATTTGATAATCATGGTACTGTATTGTTAATAGTTAATATTATCAGAAACAAAGTTACAGTACAACTGTCGCATACTATGCATATGAGCGAGCACCTGACACTGTGTTCACCTTCAGGATGTTCACCTAAAAATGACCACCAGCTGTCAGTTGGATTATCCATAGCGTCCATTCGTGGTGCCAATAGTGGTGTTCACATGGTGAAAGCCGTGGTGGTTGTTTGCGGTGGCTGCATTGAAAATATCAATTTATGAATTCTTTTAATTCTGGCTGTGAAATAAATTGTGTTCATTTTCAGGTGTTTACATCAATGGAAACCCCACAATGGAAAGCCAATGTCATGCTTGTTTTTCTTAGATGATCATAAAAACTGCAGCCCAGAGTAAGTTTAGACATTCTCGTTTCAAGTCTTTCATTGACTGAACAGTTAAAGTTGATTCAGACATGGTAATTTGTTTAAAGTTTTGTGTTGATATTTTGTTTGGGCCAGACTTCACCACCCTTTTGTTACTGTGTATGCCATAACTGTTGGACAGCTTTCTTTTAATGCATGCATCATAATGTAGAGCAGTTTGCATGAAAATATTACATCTTTATATTCACAAGTTGTTAATTTCGCAATTTTTTAATTTTAGATTAATTTGCAATTTCTTAAATTTGCAAACAAGACTGTTAGAGATGAATAAGCACTACCTATATAAAATCTCAAGACATAAATTTTAGTGAGACAGATAAATGCATGATATAACACCATATTAATTGTTTTATTGCTGCCCTTCAAAGAAGTGGCGAGATATGTTGTTTTGCTTATGCTTGTTAGACTGTCAGTCTTTCCGTCCCTTTGTTAGTTGTTAGACTTGATAGTATCAGATCACTTCCTCAAGAAAGTTTTGGCCACGGACACAGAAACTTTATAGAGAGGCTTTCCATGATCAGTAGATGACTCTTAGTGACTTTGAGGCCAATAAGTCAAAGGTCATAAGGTTTCCGCTCTTACTGAAAAAAACAAGAGGGGGTGGGGGGGCAAGATCCTTGAACTTTGTAAGCAGGTTGCCCATGACCAGTTGATGAACCTAGTTAGGCTTTGTTGTAAAACTGCTGTAAATGAGGTTATTTTTGCGTGACGAGTTTTGAGCTAATAGACTTATTTGTGAATTTGAAATTCACAAAAGAAGAATTCTGTAATACATTTGTAGTAAATCTATGTGAAATGAATATTTCGCAAGATTTTAAAATTAGGGAATTGGGAAATTCGTAAAAAGAGCAAAAACAGAGTCGTTGCGATTATTTCTTAATTTACAGTATAATATTATCCTTTAGCATGGTACATGTATGTTCTTAACACTGTTTAAAGGTCATTTATATGGCACCTTCCAGATTATTTAATTCAACTGCTTGGTCAGTGCATGTGTGTTTTGGGGGGGGGGGGTGCACATTTACTGTTCCAACAGCTCTGAATATGTTTCATTCAAAACAGACATCACTGTCGAACTATGTCTTTATTCCAGTGACAACATGTAAGATAAGTAGCTTATTTTATCATAAAATCACTTAATATCATCAGCTAATCACTTTTACATCAGTGACACTATAACCTCCACCCATGGTGTTGGTGATGGATTATTCTTAACCCAAGAGTCCATTCAAACTTATCAAATGTATTTATTTGGTGTAGGTAAAGTCTAATTTTGATTGGGTGTTAAAATCACATGACTGATACTTCACATCGTGTTAATTTCATGTACGTTATGAACCAATCTCATTTACATTTTACGAAATCGGACTTATTAATAACACACAATCATGTACACGTTACCATTCTACAACTTCCCCATTCAGTCCACCACATTATAACACAGTCTCTACCAAAAACAATTTTGATGTCCCTTATAGTCTATCACATTAGAAAAGTTGAATGAAAAGACATCCATTTGTATGTGCTTGTTGTTTACCCCACTACACATATCCTTAAAAAAATAAGTAACGCAAACATTACCCTATTTACCGTATCCAAGAAGTTGGTGCTCATTGTTAGCTTTCAGGATCACTGTGACCGTAAAACTATTTATTTTACTGTTTAAAAATAATTTTGTTTTTTAAAAAGTCAACAATATTAGTGGTACACGTGATATGTTTTGTACTTTGGAAATATTTACAAGACTAATTTTTTTGTCACATCATATTTATAAGCAAATATGGCTACCCTTGATTTCTGAGCTGGTTTGTTTATTTATTTATGTCTGTTACAGTGCACAGTTCTGGAAGTTTGCAGTAACAGGTGCCAACAATAATCAGGAAATCAAAATCTGGAGTTGTGAGTCCTGGAACTGTCTACAGACTATCAGGTAATGCTTTCAAAGTTTCTGTAAGAATTAATATGTTTACATAGTACTGGTATTAGAAAAAACTTTTGAGACTTTTTCCTTCCTTTGAAATACAACAGAAAGTTAAAAGTTTCTTTACAGATGTTTTGGATGCAATGGGATTCATTATACCTTCTATGTTTATACTTTTAATTAGAAAGGATGAAAATGATTTTAAAATTTTTCATGCTATAGCTCTTAATGTGGTAGAGGTATGTCTTAAAAACTTAAAGACTTTTAAGTGCAAAGTTTACTGGACTACATAGTCTTAAAAGAAAATAGGGTGCTGTCAAAGATAAAAGATTTAGTGTGTAACCTTATGGGGAAAAATCACAATATCCTCTGTCTTGAGCAGTGTATATTTTTAACATAAATGTATATATTTCATGCTTTTACAGTTTTGAAATTATTAACATATTGTTACTTTATAAATGATAAGCCCTTACTGTTGGAGATGATTCAGTTGCAATATTATTTTCAGATTCCTGTGTCCTCAGGGTTTACCGTCCAATTTCAGCGTAGAGCCGTGTATGAAGGCGGCCATTGACCTTAGTGCCAAGTTCTTCGTCTTATCAGATATACGGAGAAATGTACGTAAATCAAACATCTTGTTATATCCATATTTAAATAATCTCTCTTGTGAGCGTGATGACATCTGGAATGAGTGTTTGATAGTGATCCAGTAAGCCATAGAAGCTTCCTTCATAATCAAACGAAAATAAATTTATTTAACCTATATCCATATGAATTGATTTAATGGAAAATTATATGAGCATTTTTATGGAGGTTGAGATTCTGGTACTGGTCCTTCCCAAGAACTGTGGTTGGGTGAAACTGTCTACTTGTAAATATTGAAATACTGTTGAAATGGACTTTAAATGCTGAGCAAAGATGTATTTTGGAATAGAGACCTTTAGAAGTGGGTCTGTCTGTCACAGCTTTTGCTTCACAGTGCAGTGGGCCTGAGTTTGACTCCTGATCAGGCAATGTGAGATGTGTCCCATGAAAGACACTTGCTACATGCGCCTTAGTGTACTGAGCTGTAAGTGGGTACTAGTTTTATTGATAAGAAATTGTTTTGATCATTGATCGTATCTGGGGATCAATTTATGTGAGTTGAGGGAAATTCCTGTTTCCATAGTCAAATGGTTATGGCTGTGGACTTCACCTCTACAGCTCATACTTTATAACCCTGACTCACTATGTGAGTAAAGTCTTAAGTTTCGAAGGACCTATGGTCAGGTGAACTGCATGCCATAACTGAAATTGAAACCACATAAAAAAGCAAAAGAATGTATGCACGTGTGTATTAAAGTGTATTTTGTATGTTTAGGTTCTGTATGTACTACAAATCCACCAGGACAGTGAGCAGAATACTGCTCATGTAAGCTCTGTATCAGAGTTTACTTTAGCCCAGCCTTGTTTGAGTTTTGCTATTCTTGATGCGGGAACCAAGAGATTGAAAAAATCAAAGGGAGATGACTCTCATCTGGATGAAATAACAACAGGTATTGAATAATTGTGAATTAAAACAACATAGTTTTATTTAACCATTTATTATTAGATTGAATGAATGAATTATACTCGATCAAAACAAAATGTTCATGACTATATTGGAATCAAACTGGGTTGGTCCACTTTTATAACATAGTTTGTGGAGTGAACTCTCCTTCATTTTTCAAAGGATTGCAATGAATATTGGTACACATAATCTCCATGAGTAGTAGATGTGCAAAACACAAATTCTATGTGTATCCATCAACACATTGCAGAGTTGTGCCATGAACTTAAACTTTTCTATTGCATGAATTTCATTTAGCATAGATAGTTTTTAGAAGTTCAGCAGGGTCAGGCTTCAAGTCCCATTATCACTTTAAATACTCATATACAGTTGACTCTCGTTATCTCGAATTTCAAGGGACCAGACCTTTTACTTCGAGATAAACGAAGTTCGAGGTAAGAGGAGGGGCTTTTAGTTGTTGTTTTTTTGGAATTATATGGACAGATAGTGCACAAAATTTCCTGTTTCCATGACAGACAACTATTTGTATTTATTTTATTGATGCAAATTTTCCCTGAAACATTGGAACACAAATTCAATTTTAATTACATTTTATTTTGCATATACCAAAACAGCCTTTGTAATAAATATCAAGCACATCAACATACTTGTATCTGCCGAAAACGAAAGTACGCGTCGGGCGAAAGTGAAAGTAGCGTTTCTTGAACCTTAAGTCAGAACATTCGTTTATTTCAAACATAAGAACAACATCTAACTACAAAACAAAATATTTACAGACTGATGTATTTGTTCAGAAATCATCTTTTTTTATAAAACCCAATCACTATTATCATTTAACCTCTCAAATAAATTAAGTCTTTAAAGTAATTTCCGCATTTTTCATCATTAATTACACGTAGTCACGGGCAATTGAAGTAAATCCATGAAAAACAAACACAATCATTACGACACGTGTGAATTGGCATTACAATGTGTCACTCTTGCTTTGACCCGCCGCACTTTTGCACTTCGACTTAACGAGTTGGCAATACACTGGAATTTGATTGATGGGACCAAAAAATCCCTTCGACACATCCGGAGTCTCGATATGTCAAATTTTGTCTTAAAAGAAGTTAAAGTACAAAGATAAAGAAGGAAATTTGACGGGACTTTAGAATTTCTTCAACTTAAACAGAAATTCGAGGTAGGCGAGTTTGAGATACTGAGAGTCAACTGTATATGGAAAGAGTAATGACAGGCCTATGTGCTATTCATTCTAAAACTATGTTGGCCTTTACTTTTCTTTCATATTTTTGTTGTTTCTACAGGAAAAGGCTTTGTAAGATATTGTTTCTTATTGTTTTGCAATATGATTGAATAAAAATGCACTACATTTGTTTACTTTCAATTAACAAAGGAAAGGTAGGAATGCGTTTCGTAGAAATAATGGGCAATTTCAAAAGTAAGACATCTAACTTGGTATAGCTACAAGTAACTGTACGTCCAAAGTGCTCCCAAGACTATTACTAATTGCAGAATCAGCAGAACTTGTTTATGTTTCAGGTGAGATAGACAGAGAAGAAGTGGATGAAGAAGTGAGGAAGAATGAGGAAAGCACATCAAGTATCTCCGTGCAGATCAAACTGTATACCGTCCATCCTAAGGCTCTGCAGGAGCTGCTGATCAGATTCAAACCCGAGTCCTCGGCACCTCAGCCTCCTCCCCCGTCTGTCAGTTCTATATCTCAGAGTGAAGGAGGAGTGGTAGATGGATTGTCAGATATAAGCATGAACGTCGACGGAAGCGGAGAGCACGACAAGAGCGACTCTTTCTCTGGTGCTGTTCCGGATCTTACACATAGTCAGCCGGTTCTTCTTACCCCCGATGCCTTCACCACCTCAAGCCCCAGGTATATCTTGCTGTCCTTTATATTGCAGTCAATCACAATTCTTCAGGAATAGTTATTTCAGTTATTTTGAGTCTGATTTTTTTATGATCACATGTTGAAAGGATATAATTATATATTTGTCCTTTTCTGTTTGTGCACTGTATAGCCTGAACATCTGTACAATTTGTGTAACATAGCTTTATTTTCTAATTGCCCTAAGTTACACATGTTAACAGTCTATTTTCTTCATCTTGAATTGCATTTTCAGCTTTAGTCAGATGTGTCTCTGTGCAGACATTTTTGAGAAAATTTGAAATTTCATCATAATATAACACACCATTTCAAGTTGTTTGGCCTGAGTTTGTTTTGTCAACCTCACTTAGTTAAAGGAACTTAATTTGATACCATTCTTTGGGATATTTTGGACATGGTTAATAAGTGGCCTGAATTTAATTTTTTAGCTCACCTGGCCATGCCAGGGTGAGCTTTTCTGATCGATGATTGTCCTTCGTCCGTCGTCCGTCAACATTTTGATTCAAATGACATCTCCTCTGAAACCTCTAGGCCAATGTTGATAAAACTATGCAGGAATGTTCCTTGCATGAAGCTCTACCAAAATTGTTCAAAGAATTCCATTCCATGCAGAACTCTGGTTGCTATGGCAACAAATAGGAAAAACTTTAAAAATCTTCTTCTCTGAAACCACAAGGCCTAGAGCTTAGATATTTGGCATGTAGCATTGTCTAGTGGACCTCTACCAAGATTGTTCAAATTATGACCCCCGGGTCAAAATTGACCCTGCGCGGGTGGGCCCTTAGTTTTTGCATAGGCATATATAGGGAAAACTTTAAAAATCTTCTTCTCTGAAACCACAAGGCCTAGAGCTAAGATATTTGGCATGTAGCATTGTCTAGTAGACCTCTACCAAGATTGTTCAAATTATGAGCCCCTGATCAAAATTGACCCGGCACCGGGGGTCACTTAGTTTTGCATAGGAATTATATAGGAAAAACTTAAAAAATCTTCTTCTCTGTAACCACAAGGCCTAGAGCTTAGATATTTGGCATGTAGCATTGGCTAGTGGACCGCTACCAAGATTGTTCAAATTATGAGCCCCGGATGAAAATTGACCCTGCACCGGGGGTCACTTAGTTTTACATAGGCTTATATAGTAAAAACTTTAAAAATCTTCTTCTCTGAAACCACAAGGCCTAGAGCTTAGATATTTGGCATGTAGCATTGGCTAGTGGACCTCTACCAAGATTGTTCAAATTATGACCCCCGGGTCAAAATTGACCCCGACCTGGGGGTCACTTAGTTTTGCATAGGAATATATAGTAAAAACTTTAAAAATCTTTTTTCTCTGAAACCACAAGGCCTAGAGCTTAGATATTTGGCATGTAGCATTGGCTAGTGGACCTCTACCAATATTGTTCAAATTATGACCCCCGGGTCAAAATTGACCCCGCACCGGGGATCACTTAGTTTTGCATAGGAATATATAGTTAACTTTAAAAATCTTCTTCTCTGAAACCACAAGGCCTAGAGCTTAGAAATTTGGCATGTAGCATTGCCTAGTAGACCTCTTTAAAGTTTGTTCAAATTATGCCCCTGGGGTCAAAATTGACCTTGCCCGGGGGGGGGGGGATCATTTGTTTTACAAAGGCGTATATAGGAAAACTTATTTGGTATATAACATTATCTAGTGATCTTCCACCAGGCAAGTGGACTTGTACCAAGGTGAGCGATATAGGGCCATCTTGGCCCTCTTGTTTATTTATTATTTGAGGCCCCTTGGGGGTAACCTCATTTATTAAAATGTGATACAATTATAATAACAACATACAGGTTTATTGTTTTACATAAGGCATAGTGATTTTTTTTATAAAAAACTGCGAACATTCATGTTTTTAAAGTGTTTTTTGTTCTTGATAAGTAAGATATGTATGCCTTGAAAATTTTCAGGAAGCAGCACCAAGAAGACAGTATACTAGATACTGTGAGAGGCAGCATGTCCAGTACAAGCAGTTTCACTCAGGTGTCTGCGATGAATGATGACTTCCTGTCCCCTAGGAGTAGCTCAGGAAGTACAATTACCCAGACCCCGACCACTCCAAAGATGGAGCCCCAGTCACCCGCTACAGCCAGGAGTGAAGTGACGCCTTCCTCAATACCCCTCCCAGAAGTGACCTCAAGTGAAGAACATGAGCTGGCTACTCCCACCTCCATTGCTAGAGAGCCAGATGTAAGGGAGGCTACTCCAACACCAGAAGAAACACAGGAAGTGGATGATTTCTTTCAGCAGAAGATCAGTGAAAAGAGAGATTTACAGGTATTCACAGCATTTCTCTCAGTGTTAGCAATTAAACTACCAGTATCTATGACCAGTTTCATTATGTGCAGTTACTATTGGTAACCACAGTGGTCATCTCAAGTGCTTTTATTATATGAAATCACGGCTTGAAGCTGCCACCTGCTAAATAACCGTTTTCAGTGCCAATGTTTAAGTGTAATCATTTTCACTCATAAAGAGCCTGGTAAAATAGATCAGTATCCATATAGTGAAAGTAAAACTTCTCATTGCAATATTTTTGTACATGAACACACAATTAGAAATAAGATGCCTGCTTGTAAGTAACTGAAAAACTGTTGAATCAGGCGGTATAACTCGAGAGAAGATATACTAGTGGTAAATTTCTTATGGCAGATGGTGTCGCTGGACAGTACGGAGAGTGTGAGCGCTTTTGAGGCACATGGGGTGCGGACTCATGGCAAGTCACAGAGCTCATATGACGAGATGGACGAGGAAGTTGCCGAAGTGATGGGCACTGACCAGGATAACTTCTCTGATGGCCAGCCGGAGGGTACACAGCCATTTGAAGAAAGAGAGGTAGAGTGTTAACATTGTCAAATAGTAAATTAAAATTTGTCATGAAGAAAGATATTTTTGCTCAGGAGTAAGTAACTGTACTTGTTGAGAGAGATTATGCACTGCTAAGATGCCTCTGAAATGGGCATGCATACTAAACTGTTTCCATCATATGTTAGAATATGCCATAAAAGCATGATGATTGGAAAGCAATTTTTTCTCAACTTTCTAGCAACTATTGTAAAATATTTTACTAAGGTATATAGAAACTTAAAAAGACCTGGGTGGTCTTTTTGCTGAAAACAGTCAAACGTTTAATGTTAATATCTCTGCAGTCTTGCAAAAGTGGCACTTCATTCTTGCCAAAGAATGAATTATAAAACATGTTTTAGCAAATTATTAGATACAACATGAAAATACATAATGAAAACATACCATTTAGGGGCTTAGTATTTGACCTTTAACTATGTGGGATTTTTTTCTGCTGTAGACAACCAATAGTATTTAAGATAGCATGCATTGTTTCTTGTTTTATAATAGAAGGTTTACTGTTTAGTAATTTTAATATTTGCGACCATATATATGTTTTGTAATTGTCATAAATTGTTAATGGTGACTGTGTCAGCCGGAGCTGTTAGAATTGTTTGCAACCATTAAATAATTCCCTTGATATGGTCGAAATGTCAGATTCAATAAATAGTTTACCTAATTGATAATTCCAACTCAGTGTGTTTACATGTGATTATTAAAACACCGTTTGTTTTTCCACTGTATATACGTTATTTAACCATTGCACATTTAAATGAGGTAACCAATCAGTCAAGTGTCAGAATTATGTTTGTTATGATACAGGATGTTGGTCCGATAGATGAAAGTGCAGAGTCTAGTTTGAGAGCCTGGCCTAGACCCCCAGATGTAGGAGGCGGAGGAGGAGGGGGAGAGGTGTATGTATATTTATGTTTCATGTTGTATCATGTCTGTGGGATGAATCTACATCAGAGCAATCTGTTGTCATAAATATGTTTGTTGTTTTTAACAGACAGAAATTAATGCTTGTAAATGTTTGTTGTTTGTTTACCAGCCGGGTGGTTTTGCCTCTTTGCTGTTGTATGAATTTTCCAGAATAATGAGATCAGGGAATATAATGGAAATGAATACAAAACCCAATATCATACATGTCTTGTACTAAAATCCTGTTTCTGTGACAGTAGTTGTAATAATAGATTCATATAAATTGTTCTTTTTGGGATTCCTGCCCCTGTTTTATAAACTTTACAAAACATTTTTTGAGAGTGTAGATGTTTAAATTGATTTTATTTGTGAGCAGTGGTGAAGAGGAAAGGGACGAAAATGCTGATGAAGAAGAGGATGATGATGATGATGACGATGAGGATGATGTGGTTGTAGAAGAAGAAGAAAATGTGGTGGTCGAGGGAGAATTTGAGGGAGAAAAGGAGGGGGAAGGTGATGATGAAATAGAGGAGGAGATAGAAGAGGAGCAGGAACCGTCGGAGGAAAGGTGAGATGACGAATATTTGTTTCGTGTTCTCCGTGGTTTGACGAAATGTTACAGTGGATCATATCCTGATGAACTCACTGTTCAGTCAGTTAAATTACCAAAATTTTCTGTCTGGATTATCGTCAAAAAGTATATCAAGTGTAATGAATGCCGGACCCAATATGACTATGATATCGTTAAAATAATGTCATGTGTGCTATGCTTTCTGATGAAGTTTAGAATAATTGTTGGCGTCAATGTAATATCAAGTTAATTTCAATGTGAATAGCAAATGTAGTTATTGTCACTCGTGGACATTTGTGAACATAGTTCTTATGGTGCTCACTTGGTGAAATTTTAAGGTGATATTACACTGAAACCAACAATTATCCTCTATGTAATACTTGAACTGTAAATCATTTCTCTTTTAGAGTTTCAGTAATTCTTTGAATTCATATTAGTTGTTAATTGAGCACCATGGTGAAGATCATCCATTTTAATCACATTCAGCAGTTGCAAATCATTTGACATTCAGTATTGCAAGGTTAGGAGAAAGATTAAGACAAAGTAAATGTGTTTAAGGACAGTTTTCAGAAATAATTAGAAATCTATTTATGGCAGTGTAAATTGTATCAATAAGAGCAATAATTTCTTTTGGAAGGTATGATAAAAATAAAATTTGAATTGATGAAATATGCTAAGCAGAAAATCCTCCCTTAAATTTGATAAGGCAGAAAAAAAAATGTGTGTCGAGAGTCTCCTAAACAACCTGCCAACTTCAAATTAGTTTACAAGAAAATGGTTAAAAAGACCAATTATCAAATTTAGTGCCAAAAAGGCAAAATAAAAAGAGATGGAAAAAATATACAAACCAACCAACCTTAATTTTTTTGGCCAGGGGACCTGAAACACAAGTATTTTTTTTTGCCTAAGCAGTAACTATAAAGCATGAGCATTGGTGTGTTACAGTATAGAGAAGAGGGAACCTATGGCGGCACCCGTGGCTGGTACAGGGTATACTGCATCTCCTAGGTATGTCTTTGACCCACCTTCAGGGTTCAGTGGTTGTTGTATTGCAAGTTTAACGTCTGTTCGCAACTGTATTTCAGTCATTCTACATGCGTTTACAGGCAGTTTACCTAACCATTATTTTGGGAATAACCCGTTTAGATCACTATCCACAGTAAGGACATGGTTGGTAGCAGGGCTAGAACCCATTACCCACAATCTGTGAGAGGTTACAGTGATTTCAAGTCAGCAACTAACCACTCTACCACGGAGGTGGTCCTAGGGTCCAGTGGTTAAGGTTGCTGACTTGTAATCACTAAACCACTCGGTGATTAAGGGGACTGGGTTCAAGCCCTGCTATTGACTTGACTCTTTATGTTAGAAAGTTAGAAATTTATTACAGTCAATAGGAGTATAGTACTGGAACAGTGTTAGATAAACTGCATGCCTGTACATAACTAAAATACTGATAAAAGAGGCCATTAAACCTAAGAGAAAATGTCTTGACATTGTTGCAAAGCTTGAGCATAGGCCCAGCCTCATTGTCAAAGTCTGGAAGACTAATTAACAGAGAACACCTTGTAATAGTTATTCATGATTGTTGAATTCTAGCATAAACTGTGCTGTTTTTGCCTATTTTGCCCTAAAGGGCTCGGGCACCAACCATCCCTCGGGATTCTGCAGATGTTATAACACGAAAAAACATGCGTTAACCCTACATTCTTACGCATGTCCTACAATACAGAAGGTAATAATTCCAAAGACTACCGTTATCTTTTGGATATCAAACCCTGTACACTGATTAGATTTGTTGAACTGAGGTTCTAACTAACTATTGTATGCAGTTTGTTTACACATATAAAATGTAATCTTCAGTTTCTACAGTTGACTGACTTGTATTTTACACGTGTAGGGAGAACCGACAAGTTGAGGTGAGGGAGATACACAGAGAGACTATCAGAGAAGTGTTTGATCAAAAGGAATTACAAAAGGTAAAAGCTAGTGTTAAGTTGTTTTCTATAACAGTGATCTGTATATCTTTAATAATCCTATTTCTTGTCTGGTATGTAACTCGTACATCTTGACAGGTTTTTGAGTCATGAAAGTATAAAGTTACTTGTGTAAGAGTTGCCTTGTTCTCAACTCTTAGAAACAGTGGCATAGAGTCTGCCATTAAGACACAATGGCAAAGTTCAGCAACTCCACCAGATAATGCATAACAGAGCTGATTGAAAGTTTATTGGCTGAACAGCAAACAATTTAGTACATCTATACCATTCTGATCATAGTCTACACTAGTCACAAAGACAGAATCACTTGCTGTCAATTTAATTTACTGTGAGGTACCAGTTTAGATGTAAAGTTCAATGGTTTAGTATCATAAAATTGTTTTCTTTTAAGTTACATACGAGCATGTCGTCCATACTTCAAGCCATCCAGACTCAACAACAACAACTTGACATGTTGAAGTGTAACATGTCAGAGCAACAAGATAACTACTTGGAGGTAACAGGATTAATTTGTTCAATGATGAGTTTTTCACATACCTCCACTTGCTATTTTGGCGAATTTTCCACTTTGCTAATTTAAAAATCTTGGGAAAGATTCATTTCACATAGATTTACATTTAGAGAATTTTCTTTCATGAAAATATAAAATTTACAAATAAGACCGTCTGCTCATAAATCTTTAAAAAATTACTCAGTTTTCAGTAAAAAGATGTAGTCTGAGAACTAGGGATAAACTATGATAGCATAGTAAAGCTGTGAAACAAATACTCCTGTTTAAATCAGTATTGTAGAAAACAGAGTGAAGCTACTCTGATCTGTATTTTGATAGATGATGCAATGAAGTCAGATACGATGTTTTTCACCCGAAATAAACTATTTCACCCTTTCTGTTACATTTGATGTATTGTATTTCTATTGTAACTGTAGTTACAGAGACGCCAGCTTGAGCAGGAGCAGTTACGGCAGGTGTCCGAGGGCGCTCAGCCAAGTATCGAGGAGCACTTGGGAAAACTGGAGAATATCGTCACATCCAGAGTAGAAAGATTGTTTAACCAACATTCACAAAGGGAAAATATCCTTAACAGTTGCATGTCAACATGTTTTATTCATGTGTCTGTGTGTCATTGGCTAGAATTTAGTCTTATTTATCCTAGCATAAATGTGCTAAAGAAGAGAGTAGCAGAGACTCATATTTTCTTTAAATTACTACATTTACACCCACTTAACCTTTACAATGGGATCTTCTGACTTCCAATTTGGACCAGTCTATTTCTTTAAATAGGGGTGGTTTGCAGAAATCTGTTCCAAAAGTCTGAAAACACATAAATCCTGAGCAGAAGGCGTTGTACATAGTTGTATTTGTCGTCTGCTTTGGAATGTAGCTCCTTGAAAAAAAATTTCAATAGACACTAGGCACAAATGGGTTAATTTCTGTAATTTTGATCACCAGTGGAATAGGGAGAAAAAGCTTGAAAATGGTTTTGCTGGCAGGTCATACAATTTGGTGTTGGTAACATACAGAGACAGTAACATTTTAAAGAATATCATTCCTTAACCATTGTAACATCAGAGAATACAGGATATTTTACGACAGGCTGAAACTCGTGATGATAGAAAACAAGAGAGATTACAAAATTCAGTCTCACAGTCACTGGCCCAGGCAGTGAACACTCATCTAGATAAGGCAGTACGCAGTACCATTGTCCCCAGTAAGTAATAGTTTTAACTTGGTATATTTCAATGGAAACGATTGCATATTTCAAGGTAAGATGATTGCATATTTCAAGGGAGAGGGTTGCATATTTCAAGGGAGAGGGTTGCAGACTTCAAGGGAAAGGATTGCAAATATGTCTGACGAAAGGCAGAAAAAATGCAAAATGTGAAAGAATGTGATTGAACTGAAGGGCTACAAAACATTAAACAGACAAACTACATTGCTCATTATTGATATAGATTCCATGATGTTAGTTTTATTTGTATAAATTCCTTATTTACAGGCATGACCAAAGTATTAGAGCCAGTCAAAGACCAAATTCATCAAGATATGTCACAAAAACTGACGGCTGCAGATTCTCTGCTGAGAGAAAATATTTCCAACATTTCTAAAACATTCAGATCACGGGTGAGTGGTTAATCAATGTAAGGACTATGTCACTAAGTTTGGAATGTTAACCTTGGAAGCAATTAACACTTCATTACAGTTTGAAGAAAGGTATATTGTGTTGTCATGTCACCGAAGTTTCATACACTTCTGATAACTTTAGATTTGAAGGTTCAGCATTGAACCACCATAAAAATAAGTTTACAAACAGTCAAATGTTTGGGGATGAAGTATAAAGGATATAAAGTGACCTGAAGATGTTGAATCATGTGACCAAAATATGTAGGAGAGGGGTTATTTATTACTTTGGTTTAATTAATTAGATTGGATTGATTAATTAGTGTGGATTTATAACATAATTACTTTGGATTGACTAAATACGGTAAACTCTGTATATAATGACTTTGAATATATCAAAATACTTGATATAAGGGAAAAAATTTCTAGGCCCAATTTTTTCCTTAATTTTAAATGAATATGCTATATGGATATAACATACTCTGCATATAAGGAACAAATTTAAATGGTTCTAAAGTGTTTGTTACATACAGAGTTTACTGTAATTGAATTAACTCGATATTAAATTGCTCTAATTTGTTTTAAACAGCAAACAGTGGAAGCTGTGGGTATAGCAGCTGGCAGTGCCATACAGGTTCCCATGCAAGCTGCGTACAGAGATACCTTCCAGAACATTGTTATACCAGCATTTGAGAGAACTACACAAAGCATGTACCAACAAGTCACGGAAAGCTTCCAGAGGGGTACCAAAGAATGTAAGCAGCTTTATCTATTACTGTACCAGTCATGTATAGTTCCGCTCTGTTTAGTTTTACTAAACAGTAAATTACAATTATATATACAGACAAGTTTAGGGTACAACTAGATTTTCTCCCTGACAAAGCAGATCAAGCATTAGGTTAAAAGTATCAGCTTTTAGCACAGTGACGTTGACCAATATCGTTTTTACTCGCCCCAGTCTGAAGCAGCTAGCCAATAGATGTGTCAAAGGTCAGTGAATGTCGCCACTTGAGACAACACGTGTTCTATTATCAAAATGGTAAACACAGCAGTAATGGTTAACTCAGTTCAGGTGACATATGTTTAACTGCATTACATGACAAATGGTGCAAGTTTGAGCATGATATGTAGTTCTGCACTGTTTGCTATTAAGTCAGTAAATTTACAATGGGCACCCCTTTGAACAATTAATGATACTGTCCAAATTGGAAGTTGGACTAATCCATTTTAGAAAATAAGGTGAATGAGAATGTCATTTTAGAATTTAAGGTGAATGAGTATGTCAATTTAGAATATAAGGTGAATAAGTATGTCATTTTAGAATTTAAGGTGAATAAGTATGTCATTTTAGAATTTAAGGTGAATAAGAATGTCATTTTAGAATTTAAGGTGAATGCAGACATGGGGTAATCATCAAAAGTAATCATAATGATTAATAATCGATTAATATTTTCAAGTAATCATGCTTAATCATTAATCATGCATTTTACTGATTACTTTAATCATAATTTAATTGATTACAGTAAAAAAAGGCACTAATCATGATTATTTTATGATTATGTTAAGATTACTTTCTGTTTGTACTTCATTTTATATCAAATAGACATTATAATAATTGGATACATAATTAAATAGTTATAGGACAAAACATTGTCTGACACTTCCATTGTTTAAACACCTATTATACACTTATTTCTCACTTATTTATGGTTAAAGGTGTCATACATGTAGTGTAGCCCTTGGGTTTAACTATTGTCTATATGACACAATAGAACAGTTATATATTTTGAAGATCTGTTAATATGGGGGAAACTACAACAATACACTGATTTGATAAAACCAAATGCTTTCAGATAAAAAGTGTTTACATCACACAATCCTTTGAAATCTGGTTCATTATTCTTGAATATGCAATTGTTTATTATTGTCATGCATTCCCTACAATAAAGTCCCAGGATAATTGAAGTTTAACTGGTTGAAAGAAAATTACTGATAGGATAATGATAGAACTGTGTTCTATTCACTCTAAAACTGTGTCAACCATTGTCATTTTTTTCATGAAAAAGAGTTGATTGAAAGCTTTTCTTATTTGTTGCAATAACATTTGTAAAAAAATACTGTGTTATGTTTCTAACAATCGGGTTAGTTAGGAATGATAATAATAATAGTACAAAATAAAGATCATTTCTGCTGGTTAGACATCTTTCTTGGTAGAATAAGAGCTACTTGTAATCTTTATGGATGCCTGCTTGAAAGCATTTCGATTTCCCTGGTGAGACACTATCAGTTGGGACAGTGAAAGCAGAATGCGAACATGGCATTTTTATGTGTAAATATTAAAACAACCTTCTATTTTGTTACCAATATGAAGGTTACACCATGACACATATCAAAACCTTCTAAGCCGGCTCTGCTCCTGTTGAGCGGTTATTTAGTATTGCTGGAAAATTATTTGACCTAAGAGGTGTGGACTTGGTGATATGACATTTGAAATTTTAATGATGATATAATGCAATATATAAGTATCATTAAGTGCAACGCATAAACTGTGACTAAAAATAATGTTATTTATTAGTTATTTCATTGTACTATTGAAATAATAAAAAATATTTCAACCTGACATTTACAAAAGAAAGTAATCATTAATCATGATTACTTTCATTGAAAATAATCATTAGTAATCGATTACTTGCAAATTATGCAGTAATCATAAAGTAATCAATTACCAAACAACAAAGCAAATTAATCGTAATTTAATCAATTACTTTTTCAAGTAATCAACCCCATGTCTGGGTGAATGAGGATGTCATTTTAGAATTTAAGGTGAATAAGGATGTCATTTTTGAATTAAAGGTGAATAAGGATGTCATTTTAGAATTTAAGGTGGTTAAGGATGTCATTTTAGAATTTAAGGTGCTGAAGGATGTTATTTTAGAATTTAAGGTGGTTAAGGATGTCATTTTAGAATTTAAGGTGCTTAAAGATGTCATTTTAAAATTTAAGGTGCTTAAGGATGTATATATTGGTAAATCTGAAAATCTGTAATTTCATGTAGATACCAGACAACTTGAATCACATTTGGAGGGTATAAGGCAAAAGCACCTAGAGACTCGGGACCCAGTTGTTGCTGAGTTACGGAAACTTACCGACTCCTTCCAGACGTCGGCAGAACAAATGAAGTCACATGTGTTAGCTACCATACAGTCACAATTGAACAACGAAGTACACAAGTCTTTGACAAGGTATCTAAGTAACACATGCTTTCATAGTGGTTCTTGCAAACATTTTATTTTACTGGTTATTAACTTATACTAAACCAAAGTCTTGGGATGAGCCATTTCTTCCTCGGTTATGGACCTACCTTAATACTGTAATTTGGTTGATATTTGGAGAACTTAATTTTTACTATTTACCGGAATTTTCAACTTTGCTAATTTAAAAATTTAGTGAAAAAATCATTTCACATAGATTTACTATTAGAGAATTCTTCTGTGAATTTAAAATTCGCTAACAAGTGTCTGCTAACAAATAACAAAAGTTTCATCATGAGAAAAATTTAACCCGGCAATCTTCATTAATAGTGTCTTGCAAAAGGTAATGTACTTGCCATCGAAATAACTGTCACTTAATTTTCACTTAGTAGTGGACCTTTAAGAAGGCGTCATTGTAAATAAGGTCTTAACTCCAAGATGTTTATGCTGTTGTTGTATATTCCTTTAATGAGTTACCTTCTTAAAATAAAGAGATTATTATACCCCCGAAACGAAGTTTGGGGGGTATATAGGAGTCACCCAGTGGTTGGTCAGTCGGTCAGGTGGTCTGTTGCATTTTCCTTGTCTGGAGCATAACTCAAAAACTACTTGTTGGTTTTCAATACAACTTCATACAATGGTCAAGCATATTGAGAGGAAGTGCAGTGCACAAGAACCATAACTCCATCTTGAGTTGTTACAGAGTTATTGCCCTTTGTTACTTTTCCTTGTCCTGAGCATAACTTGAAAACTACAGGTGGGAATTCAATACAACTTCATACAATGGTCTTGCACAATAAGAGGAAGTGCAGTGTACAAGAGCCATAACTCTGTCTTGAGTAATTACAGAGTTATTGCCCTTTGTTACTTTTCCTTGTCCGGAGCATAACTTGAAAACTACTGTTTGGAATTCAATACAAATTCATACAATGGTCAAGTACATTGAGAGGAAGTGCAGTGCACAGGAACCATAACAATTTCTTGAATTATTACAGAGTTATTGCCCATTTTTACTTTTCCTTGTCCAGGGCATTTCTTGAAAACTACCAGTTGGAATTCAAAACAACTTTATACAATGGTCTAGCACAATGAAAGTAAGTGCAGTGTAGAAGAACCATAACTCTATCTTGAGTAATTACAGAGTTATTGCCCTTTGTTACTTTTCCTTGTCCAGAGCATAACTTGAAAACTACTGGTTGGAATTCAATACAACTTCAAACAATGGTTAAGTACATTGAGAGGAAGTGCAGTGCACAGGAAGTATAACTCCATCTTGACTCATTACAGAGTTATTGCCCTTTGTTACTTTTCCTTGTCTGGAGCATTACTTGAAAACTACTGGTTGGAATTCAATACAGCTTCATACAATGGTCTAGCACAATGAGAGGAGGTACAGTGTACAAGAACAATAACTATATTGAGTCATTACAGAGTTATTTCCCTTTGGTACTTTTCATTGTCCGGAGCATAACTTGAAAACTACTGGTTGGAATTCAATACAACTTCATACAATGGTCAAGTACATTGAGAGGAAGTGCAGTGCACAAAAACCATAACTCTTTCTTGACTCATTACAGAGTTATTGCCCTTTGTTACTTTTCCTTGTCTGGAGCATTACTTGAAAACTACTGGTTGGAATTCAATTTAACTTCATACAATGGTCAAGTACATTGAAAGGAAGTGCAGTGCACAGAAATCACAACTCCATCTTGACTCATTACAGAGTTATTGCCCATTTTTACTTTATCGCAGAGCATCATAAACTTGAAAACTACTGGATGGAATGCAATACAACTTCATACAATGGTTCAGCACAATGAGAGGAAGTGCAGTGTACAAGAACCATAACTCTATCTTGAATAATTACAGAGTTATTGCCAAGAACAATATCTTTATTTTTTTTTTTTGCAAGGTATTCTGTTACTACGAACTTCCTCAGTTTATAAAGCAGTCTCTGGGGGGGGGGGGTGTAACACAAGGTGTAATGGGGATATACTGGATTCAGCTTGTCTGTCCATCCGTTTGTCTGCCTGTCTGCAGACAGAATCTTATGGACACTAAATCTCCAAAACCCCTAGTCAGAAGTAAATGTGCATGGTCTATGTTTCGGGTCACTAGGTCATGGTCACAAGGGCTCGACATAATAAAATCTTTTGCGCTGTTAATCTCCAAAACCCCTGGGTAGAATTTGATAATACTTCACAGAAGTGATAAGTGCAATACCTTGTTGTGATTGGTCCATGTTTCGGGTCACTAGATTAAAGATCAAGGTCACAGGGGCTTGTTATAGTAAAATCTTGTGTGCTTTTAATCTCCAAAACCCGTGATCACAATTAAATGATATTTTACAAAGGTGATAATTATTATGCCTAGTTGTGCATGGTCAATGTTTAGGGTTACTAGGTCAAGGTCACAGGGGCTCGATATGATAAAAAAATTTGCGCTCTTAATCTCTAAAACCCCTGGTCAGCATTTAATTATACTTCACAGAAGCCTCAAGTTGTGCAGGTCCTATAATTAAAGCATCCAATACCGTATATCAGGGATTTTTTCGCGTGCGTCTAATTTTCACTATATTCGCTAGCAGAGAAAATCACGAAGTTTAGAATCAGTGAAAACTTAGTACATTTCGCGAAATTTTAAGTTCTGCATTGCAGATATTCCTACCATTAGTTTGCATACTGGTGTAAACATAAAAATTAATAAGCTGTTATGTTTGATATCATATTCAATATCGAGAGCACTGTCACACAGTAATTTATTGATAACACAATGTCATGGTAAATTTGGCTCTGAGTTAAAAAAAGCGCGAAAATCAAAATCAACTTTTTTAAAATCACGAAAATTGGATTTGCTAAAATTAAAACAGGACCAAAAACGTGAAATTTGATGTACTTGAAAAAAAAAACAATATATGGTATTACATAAATTTTATATACTATGTCAGTGGGGTGTTCAGGGGTATTCATCACCTTCAGTGATAGTTCTAGTTATAAAGGGTCACAATTAAACTCAATAGAAATTTTGTTTTAGCAGAAATTTGTGACCATACCTGTTCATTGATGGGATAGATTTAAAAACAAATTCTGAGATATGGTCAAACTTACAAGGAAAATGATGCAAAAAATTTCCAGGATTTCTAGATTTTTGTCACATGTCCAGATATTACTTTTGTTTATTTTTTCAGACTACAAGATCAGATGTCACAATATGTGAGAGAGGCAGTAAGGGAGGAGGTGTCTGTTGCCATGCGGGAACAAGGCAATACCATTAGCGACAATGTGCTCAGTGCCATGAGGTCAGGGGCCGTGACCCCTATGAGAGCGACCCCGGACCCCCAGGTTGAAAAAACACATATAATGAATCTCTTAAGACAAGGACAGCTGAACGCAGCATTTCAGCAGGTAAAGTTTTTATCCTTACCTTGGTAGTTTTGGATGTGAAGAACTGTTAAACCTTTTTTTTTGTGAAGTTTTTATGTTTGCTACTATTCACGAATGAAGGACTGAGAGTTCATCAAACTCACTAAAATAGCAAACAAACAGTGGTAATATGGTATTCTAATATGCCTATGGTATATTTCTATAGTCAATTCGAGTGCATTAATATGATTAAAGCACTCGGAAAAGAAGGCGGAGTTTCGGTCACGGAAGTAGCTCCTTCCGACTTTTCTAATTTACTCCAGGAAAAATAAAATATAGAAATGGAAATAATATCAGTATAAATACATTAGTCGCATGAAAAAGATTTGTTTAAGAACCTAAATATTATTTTTGATTGCGTCAAATAAGCCTTAGAATACCCTCACCTTGTTTTCCTTAAAAAAGGCCAAGAAATTCAGGATTAACGGTCATACAATGTTTTGATTCCGGGAGACAAAACTATGAATGAAAACGTTTACGTCATCACACTGACGTCATTTCTCCACGTTAAAACGTTGTACAGTTCAAACTTACGGTACGCATTTAAATCGATTAGCTGCTTTGTTAGGTTCTGAATCTGACGTCTTCTGCATAATGTCAGTCAGGTATTTCTTTTTTATATTTTATGTATGATGATTAAACTAAAATAAGTTTGTATAATATAGTTATGTTTGATATCTTGAATGGTTGCCCGAATAGGGGAGTGAATTCCAACAGCTACTATTTATGTTGTTTTTCACATTACCGCCGAACTGAAAAAAGGTTCGTAGTAATTATGATAGTTTTCAAAAAATCGGCTTCTAAGAATCGAAATAATCTATGTCTTGGAGTGCTTTATCGAAATTGAAGCATTTCCCGTCGGTAATAAGCCTGCGTAATAATTCCTCGGGCTCGCCCTCGTGAATTATTCCGCCAGGCACATCACCTCCGGGGAATGCTTCAATTTCGATAAAGCACTCCAAGCCATAGATTATTTCTTAAATATGATAAAATAGTGCTCACTTCCAAATAGAAAATTGGAGTTTGTTTTATATTTTGATTGAATTTGTGTGACCTGTTAGCCAGGTTCTAGTTTTATGTGTACTGAAAGATTAACAGGTATATGATTATGTAATTTCAGGCCTTGTCTGCAGCCAATCTGGATCTAGTAATTAGTTTATGCGAGGCTGTTAATCCGTCCCAAGTATTTAACCAACAACCTTGCCCGCTACACCAGCCTGTGCTGCTCTCACTCATACAGCAACTCTCAGCTGACCTAGAAAATCATACAGATCTGAAACACAAGTGAGTATAGGATTCCTCAAATTGTTTGTTTATGTTTTATCAGGTCATGTAATATATGTAAAACTGTCATAGCCCAGTTAGTTAAAGGTGTACTACAGTCTTAAATGGGCACTGGAACACGATGCTACAGATAAATTTCAAGCACTTATTTTTGTATTTACTTTAAGAATATTTTAATGCAGCATTAAATGCCTAGAAAACATCTGTACATACAAGATAGTTAAATATATTTGGCCTTGAGTTGAACCTTAATCTTGAAATTGATGTGGATGAAACGACAGTTTCTCACATCATTTGAGGTTCTATTTTTTTATATTTCTTTTTCTGATATTCCTGCACAATTATCAAGTATTTTGCCAATAACTAAATAATTGAACCACTACTTCTGTGGTCAAGCAGTAAAGGTTGATGACTTGAAACCCCAAAACTTCTTACAGGCTCGACTCTCAAGTGGTGAGGATGGCAGTTTCCTATAGAGGATTGTAGTCGTTCCCAAGAAATGATGGTTATGTAAGCTACTTGGCTGTAAAGGACTGAGTCTGACTCCGTGGTCGAGTGGTTAAGAGTTGTTGACTTGAAATCACTGTAACCTCTCATTGATGGTCGTTGGTTCGAGCCGTTACCAACCATGTCTCTTTATGTGAGAAACATTGCAGTTTCTTATGGGGGACAGGAGTCTAATACTGGTTTTTCCCAGGAATGATGATTAGGTAAACTTCCTGCCTATAAAAATGACCAAAATACTGTTGGAACGGGCCTTAACCTGTAAAGAACTGAAATACTATTTGAACAGGTGTTAAAACCCAAGAAAAAAAATCACAATATTATTTTCATTTCAGGTATCTAGAGGAAGCTGTGATGAACCTTGACCCCCATGATTCTGTCACTCAGGAACACATGAAGGGAGTTCTTTATGCTCTCAACCAAAAATTAAGACTTTATATCCCTGCTCATCCCAACGACAAAGTCACACGGTCACTCAGAATGTTGCTAATGGCATCAGAGTCTCTGATAAAATAATCATGGTGCTTTACATTTTAAATGCTTAGGATTCACTGAAGAATTACTTTAAGTCAACAAAATATTAGTGTTGTATTTAAAAATGCCACCATTTTTAGGCTTACGTTGATGGTGCCAGTGTTACAATTTAAATTTCTTGGAAATTCAGTGAGGTATGGGAAGTGCAAGGTAATTTGCTTCACCAAAAGTAATGTGAGAAGCCTCTCTTCTTTCCCGTTTCAACCTTACAGTATAACAGTCATATTTCAAGTGCATATTTGCTGATTCGATTTGATTTGATTTGAAGAAAATTTTATAAAGGTCTGTCCATAAGAGCAAATATGTTAGCTTGAATTTGTGGATGAGACCTCGGCATGTCTACCATCATGTCTATACCTATCAAAAGTGTTTTTCTGTTTCCAAAATAGGAGAGATTTACCTGACTCCAGTTTCCAGCCAGTATAGCCAAAGGTTGAATTTAATTGGTTGCCAAAGAGTAGGCCAATCACGGCGACCAATGAGATCTAAGTGTGATTGACCTAGTGCATATTTGCTTTTAACTTTTAACACACTAATGTTGTAACGTCAATCCTGATTAGTCACGTTATTTAGAACTTCCAACAATTAAATAATGTTTATATACATGGTCGCGAAACTATTATTAATGACTGCATTTTAGAGAATTCTGCGCTACAGTAGGGTAAACCGTTAGGTGATTTTGACATTTGTGACAGTAATTTGCGATTTAATGAATGTAAACAGTTTTAAGGGCTCTGGCGTGAACAGTTAACCAAATAATGTAGAAATGTTACTGTATTGTAATTGTATTGAAAGGTTTCTTCAAGTGCAATTCATCTTTCAGTCCATATGTTTTGCTTAACACTGTTAGTTTATAATATGTTTATTTTAGGTTTGTCTCAGTTAGTTGTTATACCCCTGTATTCAAAGTTGAAGGGGGTATACTGGAGTCACCTTGTCCGTCCATGTGTCTGTGCACAATTTGCCGTTTCTATTTCAGAGCAGCCACTTGCCAGATAGCAATGAAACTTTACAGGGATGATTGGTACCAAGTCTATTTGTGCATTTCATTAGCATGTTATGTTTGGATAATTTTTCCTTGAGTTTTGGCCCTTCGATTTTTTTCCGCAAATTTTGTCTGCATTATTTCGCAGCAATCATAGGCTGGAAATCAATGAAACTTCACAGAAGTGATCGATACCGAGTCTATTTGTGCGTGTCATTGGCATGTTGCACTCTGGTAATTTTTTCATTGAGTTATGGACCTTTAATTTTTTCAGCATTAACACAATTTATAAATACTGGTATTTAGATTCATTCGGTAATCATTTAACAGAGTGCAGTACAGTCGAACCTGTCCACCACACGGGAAACTGTAATTGTGGTCTCTTAAGACAGGTGGTCTTTTAACTGAGGATAAGTTGCTATCATCTTTAATTACAGGGGAGGAATATAAAGTGGTTGCATATGTCAGGGTGTTGCTTAACTCAGGTGGTCACAAGGGCTGGTTTGACTGTATAATGATTCTTGTATGTCAAAGACAGTGTCTGGTATTCACTGGGCATCCAACTAAACAGCTTGTGTTCAGATATGCTCATTTAAAGTATGTTGTTAAGGAACTGATTTGTGCTTACCCTACTGTAGAGTCTACTAAAACATTTACCATTTCAAGCAACTACTATGCTCCGAAGCAGACGACAAATACAGTGTCGTCTGATCAGGATTTAAGTGGTCAACTTTTTGGATCACAATTCTCCAAAACGCCCCTATTTAAGAAATAGACAAGCCCACATTGACAGTCCGAAGATCCCGTTGTAGAAATCTAGGTACATGTATACTGGTAAATGGGTTGATTAAACTCACACAATGTAATGCTTCTGAATATTGATAAGTATTGTCTTGAAACTTTCATACATAGATATCAAAGTTGTCCCAGGTACTCTAGTTATGTTTCTTGAACTACAGTTGAAAAGCAGACTGGTATTGTGTAAATTTAGAAAGTAAAAAATTGAAAGAAATAATACCCTTTTTTAGCTCACCTGGCACAAAGTGCCAGAGTGAGCTATTAGAATCGCATTCCATCCAGCGCCTGTCGTACGTCCGTCAGTCCGTCCGTCAACCATTTCCTTCAAACGACATCTCCTCTGAAACCACTGGGTCAATGTTGATGAAACTTTGCAGGGATGTTCCTTGCATGAAGCTCTATCAAAGTTGTTCAAAGAATTCCATTCCATGCAGAACTCTGGTTGCTATGGCACCAAATAGGAAAACCTTAAAAAATCTTCTCTTAAACCACAAGACCTAGAGCTTAGATATTTGGCATGTAGCATTGTCTAGTGGACCTCTACCAAGATTGTTCAAATTATGACCCCCGGGTCAAAATTGACCCCGTGCGGGTGGTCACTTAGTTTTGCATAGGCTTTATATAGGAAAAACTTAAAAAATCTTTTTCTTTAAAACATTAAGGCCTTGAGCTTAGATATTTGGCATGTAGCATTGTCTAGTGGACCTCTACCAAGATTGTTCAAATTATGACCCCCGGGTCAAAATTGACCCAGCACGGATGGTCACTTAGTTTTGCATAGGCTTTATAAAGGAAAAAATTAAAAAAACCACAAGGCCTAGAGCTGAGATATTTGGTATGTAGCATTGTCTAGTGGACCTCTACCAAGATTGTTCAAATTGTGACCCCCGAGTCAAAATTGACCCCACACGGGGGTCACTTAGTTTTACATAGGCTTATATAGAGAAAACTTAAAAAAGACTTCTTCTCTGAAACCACAAGGCCTAGAGCTTAGATATTTGGCATGTAGCATTTGCTAGTGGACTTCTAGCAAAATTGTTCAAATCATGACCCCTGGGTCAAATTGACCCTGCTGGTTTTGCATAGGCTTATATAGGAAAAACTTAAATAATCTTCCCTGAAACCACAAGGCCTAGAGATTAGATATTTGGCATGTAAAAATGCCTATTGGACTTCTACCAAGATTGTTCAAATCATGACCCCCAGGTCAAAATTTACCCTTCCCAGGAGGGGGGGAGGGAGGTGACTGGATTTCACATAGGCTTATATAGGGAAAACTTAAAAAAACAAGAAGGCCGACAGGCAGAGAATAGATATTTGGAATTTTACTTAGCATTGTGTAGTGGACCTCTACGAATTATGTTAGAATCATGAGCCCTTGTATTATAGCCAATGGTAGTCAGGTGAGCAGTATAGGGCCATCATGGCCCTCTTGTTTGTTATTCCCTACTTCAGATATCGGACAGTGACCATTAGTAATGTTTAAAAGTTTATTAGTTTAGCTTAAAATATCATAGACACAGACACATTGTATGAAATCACTGTATAATACAACTCCAAGTATTGTACTAAAACAAGTCTTATTATACATGCCAAATACACGTCTCAGATGTAATTTGTATATGTACAAAGTAATAATGTATATACACAAGGTACAGTCAAGTATTCAAATAATCTGTAGTTATCTCATCTTTAGAGTAGTTGCGTTTAAATAGGGTTAACAGATTAGTGACTTTTAACATTTGCAGCAATATGGAAATAGTTGAAACTGTTAACATGATCGCCGTGTAATACGATTACACCTTTTTCTGCTCATATCGCAACATTCATATAAGTATAAACATTGGTTCAAATGTAAAGCATATAGATTCCTGTACCAATGGTTTGTAAGTTAAAGCAGCCTTGCTGGTCACATATTTTTAGGTAGAGATTCCTTGGCCAGATTTTAGTTTATTAGAAATACTGTATTTGTTTGTATTTTACACTGTGCAACAGGTATTATAAGTTATGTTAGTTTTGTACAACTCGTTTTTATTGATAAATAAAGAGAAATAGCAGATGGCTAGAACAAATTTATTAATGAAAATTTCCTGTGTTTGTTGTTTGTCTCCGATGTTGGTTCAAATCAATGAAAACTTTGGAATACATTTTATACCCAATCCTTAAATTAGTAAGAATGTTTTGATGATCTATTGGGCCGGGTTCAAAACTGGGTCACATGACTGAAAATTTGTTGATAATGTTGAAATAATATTAAGTTTAAGTGGAACCCTTCTAATGTAATGCCCACATTTATTTCATTCCTTTTGAATTTGATGATTTTTAGGGCTATAACTCCATCAAGACTGTATGAATCTGCATCAAAATGCCAAAGGTGCACAACTTCACATGCTGATAAACATTTCTACAATCTGTCATGACTGTAACTCAAATACTTTTGGGAGAAACCCCAACACAACATTTGTGACAGACACACAGATGGATTGACAAACAGCACTGCCTCTTCCCCATATATGTATATGTCGGTTCACATTTTCATTCAAAGGACATCTCTGAAACCACTTGACCAATGTTGATGAAACTTGGCAGGGATGTTCCTTGCATAAAGCCCTATCATAGTTGTGCAAATAATATCATTCCATTCGGAACTCTGGTTGCCATGACAACAGAAAGAAAAAAATATTCTCAAGAACAGGAAGGCCCAGAGCTTAGATATTTGGCATTGCATAGTGGACCTCTACCAAGTTTGTTCAAATTATAACCAATTTGTCAAAATTGACCCTGATCTGGGGGTCACTTGTTTTTAGATACTGCAGGCTTGTACAGGAAAAACTTTAAAAATCTTTTTCTCTGAAACCAAAAGGCCTAGAGCTTAGATATTTAGCATTCCCTAGTGGACCTCTACCAAGATTGTTCAATTGACGACCCCAGGGTCAAAATTAACACCACCCCGTGGTCACTTGTTTTTACAAAGGCTTGTAAAGGAAAAACTTCATCATTTTTTTTTTTCTGAAACCACAAGGCAAAGAGCTTAGATATTTAGCATATGGCATGGCATTGTCTAGTGTCCCCGGGTCAAAATTTAACCCGCCCGGAGGTCACTTGTTTTTACATAGGCTTTTATAGGGAAAAAATCTCTGAAACCAGGGGGTCATGGCTTATATAGGGAAAAATTTTAAAATCTTGTCTCGAATCATTAGGCCCAGAGCTTTTATATTTGATAAATAGCTATATAAAGTTGTCCTCCATGAAGATTGTTTTAAATTAATCAGATCCCCCAGGTCAAAATTGACCCTTTCTATTATTTATGACCTTGTACTATAGCCAGTGATAGCCAGGTGAGCGATATAGGGTCATCTTGGGCCCTCTTTTCTCGGTAGATTGAAATCTATGCCTTGTAAATTGTTAAAATCAATTATCTGCCAGATTTTTTTTTAAATCGGATTTCTCATATTTTTCGGTAAAATTCTATGCCTTGTTAATTGCCCTACTTTTTAGCTCGACTATTCTATGAAAAGGGGAGCTATCCTACTCGCCCCGGCGTCGGCATGAGCGTCACACCAATGTTAAAGTTTGCGTACCACCCCAAATATTTTCAAAGTCCATTGAGATATTGCTTTGAAACTTTGCACACTTGTTCACCATCATGACCCCAACCTGTACACAGGAGGAGGTAACTCTATCAAGCATTTTGACAGAATTATGCCCCTTTTTCGACTTAGAATTTATGTTCAAGTTTGCAAACCACCTCGAATATTTTCAAAGTGCATTGACATATGGCCTTGAAACTTTGCATACTTGTTCACCATCATGTCCCCAATCTCTACACAAGAGGAGGTAACTCTATCAAGCATTGTGACAGAATTATGCCCCTTTTTCAACTTAGAATTTATGTTAAAGTTTGTGTACCACCTCAAATATTTTCAAAGTGCATTGACATATGGCCTTGAAACTTCGCATACTTGTTCACCATCATGTCCCCAATCTCTTCACAATAGGAGGTAACTCTATCAAGCATTTTGACAGAATTATGCCCCTTTTTCGACTTAGAATTTATGTTCAAGTTTGCGTACCACCTCAAATATTTTCAAAGTGCATTGACATATGGCCTTGAAACTTTGCATACTTGTTCACCATCATGTCCCCAATCTCTACACAAGAGGAGGTAACTCTATCAAGCATTGTGACAGAATTATGCCCCTTTTTCAACTTAGAATTTATGTTCAAGTTTGCGTACCACCTCAAATATTTTCAAAGTGCATTGACATATGGCCTTGAAACTTTGCATACTTGTTCACCATTATGTCCCCAATCTCTATACAAGAGGTAACTCTATCAAGCATTGTGACATAATTATGCCCCCTTTTGGACTTAGAATTTGCGTACCACCTCAAATATTTTCAAAGTGCATTGACATATGGCCTTGAAACTTTGCATACTTGTTCACCATTATGTCCCCAATCTCTACACAAGAGGTAACTGTCTCAAGCATTGTGACATAATTATGCCCCCTTTTGGACTTAGAATTTATGTTTAAGTTGGCGTACCACCCCAAATATTTTCAAAGTCCATTGAGAAATTGCTTTGAAACTTTGCACCCGTGTTCACAATCCTGTCTGTAAGCAAGAGAAGATAACTCTGTGAAAATGTTTCTTGATTTGTACTTAGAAATTCCTAGTTAAAGTAGTTAAAGTCTTGTGTGCCGTTAACTGTCAAAGTTTTGTTTTATTGGCAAGCACTAAAAAAGTCGAGCGCGCTGTCCTACTGACAGCGCTTGTTCCCAGTTTTGTTCCAATTTCTATATTTAATCGATTTTCAGTTTTATTTCACTCATGAACACCAAAATTCTGACGTTTTCACTCGTGGAAATATCAATTTTTGGTATTCACTTGTGAAATAAAATCGATATTTCACTGAAACAAACAAATATCCTCATTTTCTTTTGTCATGGTCAAAGATGGAATGTATTATCGAATGGTAAGCTTGCAAATGTTTTTTTCTTGGCATTTTTGTTCCCGAAATTTTCACGTTAGTCACACAGATAGAACCACCATACAGCTTTTGCAACGAAACCGTATCAGGGTCTTACCCTAGGTCTCTAAGTCACAAGACCTTAAACTAAACCTAAATCCAATTTAACTGGATCATAATATTAGTTTCTTATATGAGCACGAGGTTCAGATCGAAATATCCGTCACTGAGGGTAACTGTTTTGGCGGGAACGAGGCTCTGCCGAGTTCCCGCGAAACAGTTACCCGAAGTGACGGATATTTCCATCTGAACCAAGTATCTCATGGAAGAAACTTTTTCTTGCATACCGTCTAGCTCTTTGAAATAGATATTTAAAATCAAACTTACCGAAATGATGCATTTTGATATAAAAACAAACATTCTTTAGATGTTATGTATGGGAAAGTGACGTCACATTGTTTATAACGTTACGTCACACGTAAGTCGTCTTACACGGGGGGGTGTAAGATGAGATTTTCCAGCACTTGTAAAAACTGCAGATATCCCCATCTGGTATGCAAGAAACTAGTGTCCAGCCCCCCTCCCTGCTAACTTGACGGAGTTTGAAATTCCTTTACTAAATGCGTGGGCTCTGGAATTACATTGCGTGAAAAATGACGTATGAATGATCTTTATTTACAGTCAAACTTGTGAGCAAATGTCACTCGCTGGAAAAATGATTAACATGTATGACTGAGGTCATCATTAACACCTTTACTTCATTTATATTAATATTTAATGTTTTACTACTAGCGGTCTCTAACAAAGGTTTGACTGTATATGGAGTTCAAACGTCTTAAAATGTTTGCAATGAGTTATTGTCATACTGAATGTTGTATAACTGAGTTGTGAAAAGTTTAAATTTAAGTTTTCTTTAAGTACTTTTCATGTGTTTTTTTCCAGAAGGCCATGTTTTAACTAAGTCATATGAAAATTCGTTCATATTTCTGTACATGTAACCTCCTTTAAATAAAAAAAATATAATTAGGCCTATTAATATTATTAACTATATGTGGCAAAAACAGAAATTGTAAATAAATATTTCCCCATACCAAGAAATAACAAATTCTCTTTAACAACATGATTACGGCCAGTTTTTACATCTAGCATTCACTTACCTACAGACCAGTCAATTTAGTTTCATATTTACTCTAGTATCATACTATCTGAGGCAACGGTTCAAATAAATGATTACAAACAGATTCAAATTCATCTACAAATATTGGATTTCAACCCATTTCATATTGAACCGCAGCAGTTTGTGTGTACTTGCCTGTCTGTGCCAAGAAAAAACCATAGCCCTTTAATGTATTGTATTAATACAAGAAAATGATTTGACACCCTAAACGGAGCCTCCATATGTAACTTTTGGAACCAAATGCGAGTAATACAATATTATATAAACACCACAAGGCAGTGCACCAGTATAAGAACTTTGCAATGAGAAGGCACAAAGCAAACGCCCAGCACTCTGAGCAACTATTTTGGCTGTTATATCATAGTCAAGGTGCTCGGTCAGTCTAATACCTAGATACACATATCTACTGATACGTGCAATGATTTGATTCAACTTGTGACTGCATAAAAAAGTTTGGTCTTCAATAGATCACATTACTTTTATTAGTGTTCGCCTGCATTGCATTTGTAATACACCAGGTATTGAGTACTGTTAACATAGATTGAAGACCAGATTCATTCTCCGATAAGAGGACAATGTCGTCTACATACAATAAATACAGACTCGTTCAGTACCAATATTAATACGTATGTCAAGGTTTTTTTAATGTAACTGCTAAACATTTATATAAAGACTAAATGCTACAGTAGATAATAAGCAACCTTATGGTGAAGACCAGTATTTATACGGAGCCTATAAGTACATTAAGCATTATTTCTTACACAAGAAGAAATAAGTTTGATACAACAATTTTACTGTAGAGAGCATTTTGGTTGATATCATTTACACCAAAGAAGATCTCGATTCACTGAATCAAATGCCTTACGGAAGTCAATGACATAGAGTGGCACATAATGATGATTGTTTTTCTTACGAGTTTCAATAATATTTGTTAGACTTGAAACATGGTCTATCGTTTTTGCGAAACCCGTTCAGCTCGTCAATCATAAGATTGTTCACATCTGCCTTTTTTACATTCAATCATTTATAATTATATAATACCTTTTATTCATTGTTGGAGCCACTGTGATTCCACGATATAATGAAGTGTTTCTAGAATTCCGGTATGTACAATTTGATTTAGGTATTGGGTTTATTATACTCGTTGACCAAAGTGTAGAGATTAGTGCTTAAATGTATGGATTTTCAGGTCTACATCCTTCTTTATACGTGAGAGTTCAATATTAATGCGTTTGTCTAACAATTTTGCTACCTTTCGAGTTAAAGAGATTCAAATGATGTTTACAACCTATCTATGCGTCCATTTAGCCTATCACTAAAGGCAGATGCCTAGTCAATCTGTAAAGGTCTTGTAGACGGTGACCTCATCAGACTTGGTCTTACTACCATTGATGAGAGAATACGGTTTCGGGAGGTCGTGAGAGCTCGATTCACTGAATTAAATGCCTTACGGAAGTAATTTCTGTGGCAGAAATTCAACACTAATATTGCAGTCGTCCGGGCGACATACAGTGAAAGCAGCGCACATATGAAACTGAACTGGACAAATAATGCATTCTTTATTCAAACAGAAGAGTACAAATTAGACTGGACTGTTAAAATACAGACGATTCAAAATACAAATGAGTCAGGACCAAAGTAACAGTATATACATTTGGTAAATCAACAAGAGACATTGATACTGTTTTACATTAAATAAATTAAAAATAAAGTCATTTTCTAACACATAACTTACAAGGGCTCGTACTAGTATTCTGTTTATGTTCGACAGAACTAAAAAGAACTGATAGGGTGACTCGTGACGATGTAATAAGGTAAAAACATGATATTTTGGATAGATCAGACTGAGAACGACAACTCATGAAACGATAGGATAATAAGGACTACTTATAACAAGGTATGACAATTCATCACCAGGTAAAATTAATCATAAAAAGGTTATAACATTTCTCGACAAGTTTAGAATATCTCATAATAAGTTGGATTGATTTTGACAAAGTAGGATTACTCACAAAATGTTTAGTAAAGCTCATAAAAAGGCTGGCAAAACTTATGGCACGGCAGGACAACGCATGACAAGTAAGGTCAATCCATGTCAAGGTGGGATAACTCTTGACACATGAAGATAAACCACGTATAGGTAGGACAACTCATGACAAAGTATGAGAACGCAAGTAAAGTTAGAATAGCTCGTGAAAAGATTACGACAACAAATGACAAGGTGTAGTAGCTATTTACAAGAACTGAAAACTCATGACAAGGTGTAGTAACGCTTTACAAGAACTGAAAACTCATGACAAGGTGTAGTAACGCTTTACAAGAACTGAAAACTCATGATAATGTATGATAATTCATAAATATGTTAGAATAGCTCATGTCAAGGACCACTGACGCCAATGTAGGATAATTCGTGACATAGCAGCATGGTTCATAAAAATGTAGAACAGATCATGAAAAGTTGCAAGAGTAGGATAAAAAATAATTGTACGGTTATTATACGGATGGCATATGAGATTTCATGAAAATGTAAATTAATTTAAGAGACAATAAGGTAACTCAAGATAAGTTTGGAAATCTCACGATAAAGCGGAAAAGCCAGTAACAAGATATGATACATTATGAGAGAGTAGAATAACTGATAAGTTTGATAACTCAAACTATCACGGTGGTAAAATCATATGATAGAATACTAGTAATTCGTCATATGCAATGAAACTCGTGACGAGGCAGGTTAAAGTCTCAATATTAATCCGCTGATAGGTTTAATTGTTCATGACATATTTTCTTTTTTGTGGTTTCTTATAATTTGCTGAAACATGTTATAAATTAAGTCTCTGGCAAGAATGAAGTGCCACTTTTGCAAGACTGCAGAGATATAAAATTTAAACTTGACTGTTTTCAGCAAAACAGCAAAATAACCACTCAGGTTTTTTAAAGTTTCCATATAATTTTGTAAATTATTTAACAAAGGTCGCTAGAAATTTGAAAAAAAACATGACTTGCCAATCATCATGTGTTTATGGCATATCGACTTTTGTAAAATTTGATACGTCTTTTTCTTTGATACTTTGTATCTTTATAATTGCTAAGTCATGTTAAGTATAACACATGTTGTCAAGGTAAGGATAAGCTATGACAAGGTAGAATTGTTCGTGACAAGTTTTTTTTCTTCCCTTTATTGAACAGTAAGAGCAGTAAGAAATAGTTGTCATTGATGATTAATCATCCCACTCAGTTGGAAAACTTGCAAGGGTTGCTATACCACATCTATTATCTTCGTTTCTAATCATCCATAAGTAGCCATCCATGCCCCAGCACGTACCGTAACTATAAATGTAAAAAAATGTTATGTATAAAGTGAGTAAGTAGTCACATGGCAATCATGAATAGTTCGTATTTAAACGTAAATTTAAATATATCCGTAAAGTTGGCTTGCAGTTCGTAAATTATAAGCTCTAGAATACTTTTATGTTGCCATGTGATAAGCTACATTCAGTTTACATTTACATCTAAACGGCTTTCATTATTTTCTAACATTTTTCATAGATTTACTTTTGTTTAGAAGTTATTTTGATCAAGTGATTCCCCACTGTAAGATAAATAACTGTTAAATATGCTGATAACAACTGTTATCAAAGGACGGAAAGGGCTGGAGGATCGATTGTCTCTGAACAACACAGTCTGCACACATACATTGTGTAAATATCAGGACAACACATACTGTACACATACATAATTATGTAAATATCAGGAAAACCCTTGCACGAGTTAAATTATAAACTGGAGTCAAAACTGTCCACAATCTTTGACTTTTTACCATTTATGTAAACTTCACTTTTGAGATAGGAACCCACAGTGTTTTTGCCAGCTATGAATTTTAAGGAGTCACTTATGACCCCCTGTATCAGAATTTGGGGGTCATTTAGAAATTCCGAGTGTCACATTCTGTATGGTAAAAAAAGGCATGACTAATATTTAAAAAAGTTTTATTCAGTTTACTTCTGTAAAATTGCATGTGATAAATCACAAAATGGTGGGTAATGAAAGGGTTGGCAAGACAACAGGTGTTTCTGTTTGGATGCCTCTCATAATGTCACTGCATCTCAAAAGTCAATTTTGTCCACAAAGAGAATTTTTCATTCAACCATAGACATTAAACCATGATATTATTTGGCACACTGAAACCTCTTTCATCAGTGACAGTCTGATCGAAATTACTATAAAATGATCATTAAAATCATCCAGAAAGACGTTTTTGTCTTTTCTGTTAATGTTCGTCGACCATCTCTTGTTATGCGTCTACGATACCATGATGACGGTATCATACGAACCAATGCACACAAAAACGCAATGGTACAAAATGCGGATCGATCCAAAATCAGACGACAACGACGACGGAATATGGTCAAAATTAGACATATCCCATACCGGAAGCGTATGTTGTTAAACAATTTATCTTGCATTTCCAAGCGTTTTGAGATGTTGTTTTTGTAGTAATTTGATCATACACATTTTAATTGCGTCATAGAAGACGCTCTTTGCTATTTCTGTTGCGTCATTGACAAAATGAGTGCGTCTAAAACGCAGAAAACGCGCTGTCAGGGAAACAAAGTGTTTCCGGTCTGACTTGAAAACTGTTATGATCGAAAACCGCGTAGGAAAATAAAATAGTTCTATAACAGAACAGATACCTCGTTGATTTTTAGTTACAAAATGCTATTCTGAAATGTTTTGATAATATTTAGATCTGTTACTATTATAATTTTTATTTAAACAGAAGACAGTATAATTCGTAACAACTGAATATATGGAACTACTTGTTTGTATGTAAAGAGTTCGGCCGTAAGGAAGCTATAGTTTGTTAACATTGAACGATTAAATAAATCAATCGATCCAAAAATGCGCTCCAGGGAAAGTAGTGCAAGATAAACCAGATGAAGCTGCTGTTTGTATGTAACATACAACAAGACCATATTACAAAAACAGCAGCTTCAAACGATTGCAGACTTACGGGCCCCACTATACAGTTTTTTCCCACTAACTCTTATCTCGGATATTTACGGAACGTACTGAGCTCGATACAGGAGATTGTAACTTGATTTTCAAATTTATTATTTTATTTGACTGAAAATCATCGTATCTACGAGCGATTACATGTATATTAGCCTAAAACTAAATTTCTTTAAAAAAATAGAATTCAAATTCATAGCAAGAAACAACACATAAATTGAAAGAAAAAAAACACACCTGTTTTTGATGATCCAGTAGTCAAGACCATCTTCCGTGGTATCGTACCCAACAGCAAGCATAGCGTGAGTAAGGTCTTCTTTGTTTTCTCCGCACTCTGAATTATTATACACACCATGCCCATATAACTTGAACTTATCCCCTTCCCCTTTCGTGTCAATGCATACCGATACAGGTCTCTCTGCAACATGTTTCTGTGAAAAAGCGGTATAATTTGGTGATTCTTAGCCCATAGGACTTTTGGTTCGATTCCCGGTCCAGCAACTTATCTAGAGGACCTAGGCTCAAAGCTAGATGGAGCCGTCGTGGTGCAGTGGTAGTGCATTCGCCTCAGGATCGAATGGTCCCGGGTTTGATTCCTACCATAGTCATGTCAGTAGTGTCCTTAGCAACACACAAATAATTCCACATTGCCCTTCGCTCTCTCTCTTCGAAGTTAATTCAATGTGGAATAAGCCTCGAGAGCGATAAAGCTAAGTTGTAAGAACTTGTTTTGCAATCGATAATAAATAAATTAGTATAATTTTAATTAAACTTAGTCAGGACACACATCCGGGGGGTTTAGGTTCGATTGCTGGTCACACCACACATCTATTGGACTAGGGTTCGATCTTTGGTAAGGCCACATGTCTAGATGTCCTGGATTCGATCCTTGGTCAGATCACATATCTAATGGACTTGGATTCGATCATTGGTCAGGGCACATAACCAGCATTTTCAAAGGATTTTAACAAATTCCTACCTAGATTTTTACTTCTATTGTAGATTCTAGCCTTTAGTTTTATATTTATGTATTAGTATGTCATTTTTTAATTATTTTTTTTTCAACGGCAACTGTGAGCGAGCAGCTTTAAGTTGGTACCGGTAATGAAATCAACACCATTGTCACTGTCTGTCATATATAACTACTTAGGTAGTGCCTAGGGAGCGATTAGGTTAATGCAACTTGTTTCGAAATAGAGTTTAGACAAGTATGTTTGAACTATGTATTATGTAATGTTCGATTAAATTGATTTTGCCTAGTGAGTAGAGTTGCTTAGTCAGAGAAGACTAGTAAAATGTATCTGTGACAGTGTCCTTTGGGAAAGCTCAATACATAGATTAGAGCACCGATATTTGAAGTATGGAACGTGATCCCCTGTACCCCCTGGCCGGCATAATTTTGTCACCAAAGAACATCTAGGGCTATACAGCAATCATACAAAATGATATGGTTGTCATCCGAGCATGTCCTAAAATTTCAAAAAAAATTCTTCTCAGCATTAAAAATTTGCATAATACATAATGAATGTTATAAGGTTATTATTATGGTGTCATATTACTGCCACACGTCAGTTAACTGACTTTTATGTTAATTCATTGGTTTTCGCAGAAGTTTCCGCGTTATCTACTTACCCGCCATTTTAAATATGGCGAGGTAACGCGAAATATTTTTTAATATGGTGGATAAGTGGAAAACGTGAAATATTTTCGCGCACACCACTTAATAAGTGGATATCACGAAAATACTTCGCGTAATCTACATATTTCGGAAGTGGATATCTATATATTTTCGGGATATTCAAGTTATTTATTTTCGCAAAAACCACTTAATTAACATGAAAATCAGTTAACTAACGCGTTATATTGTCATTCCTGTTCTATTCACACAGTCAACCATGGAAATCAATAAATTAACACTGATTTACGCGCACACCTGTAGCAATGACTCAATTCCACGCGGATACACGGGCTTATAACCATTCGGCCATATACCTAGAACACCATCTGGTATTTCACATTCACCAATCTGAAATCAAGTAATGGATTAATTATACATGATTAAAGCAATACTGGAGACCTTAAATAATAAAGACTCTTTGAATATTTAAATCCCTAAACTGTTTGCTTGTGACGACTTCAAATGCCTGCCTTAACATTTCTTTAGTTTAAACACAAGTACATAAATAGCCCTTGGTAGATACAAGCCTCTCTCTTGCGAGCGTGGTGACATCTTTGTTTACAGGTTTGACTGTACATTGTGTACACTGTTTATCAACAATGGCGTCTCTCCCGCTTCAAATTTTCTATTTATAACAACTTATTTTGACCATTCGGTAACACAGAACAAAACGTAAAGATAAAAAAATATAAACTAAAACACTTGCCTCACACTTCAATACTCGCTCTAATAACAATAGTACATGTATTTTGTTGATAGGCTTTCCCGTTTAAAAATTTAGAAAATATTATATATCTCGGACATGGATCACGTGACCCGGGACATCATATTCGGCCGTTTCGTAACCCCCTTCTATAAGCCATCATACCTCACAAATACACGTAGCAACAAATATGGCGGTTAGTTACAGAGCTGAGCGATAGCACCAACTGATTGGTCATTTTTATTAGTTTGATTGACAGATCGGATCCATGCATTGTTATAACACGCGCATCAGCACCGTTTAGTTGCCATGGAAGAGAACGCAACTTCATTTTCCCCACAGTTTTCTACAATATTTGTCCTCGAAAGTGGAGCCAATCTTCAAGGAAGTGGAACTTGTGTCTTTCGCCAAATATTGTTTCGAACCATTAAGTGTATATCTCAACTTGCAATTTTGCCACACTCTTTAAATAAGCAGGACGAACAATTTTTAAATTAACAGTGATATCGTTAATAAACAACTTGCAGCAAAGAGTGTGTAATTTAAGATAGAACGGAAATAGTAAGGGAGTTGTCCATCCAAATGAGAAAATTGGATTCAGAACGGTATACTTTGTAAACGAACGTTGCAGACAATATAGACATAGAAGAATGTTGCTGACAATATACATGGTATTTGATTTAGCAGACAATATAGACTGTATGGAAAATGTGTTAAAGATACATATAAATGGGAAACTTAAAGGGACATACCCTACATGTAGCAGATTATATTCTCGAAACACAGATAATGTGTTCAATGAACGTATTTAAAAGATAAGTTAATACGATGTATAAGTGAATATAATTTCCAAAAACAACATATATCGTAACAAGCTTCTCTTTACCACAATTAATCAATAAAGAGGCATTCACCCATTAATTATTCAACAACAACTCTACATAGGTTATTGGATGGTTTACGTTACTGCAACATATTTCAAAACGCTGATTTCATCGAAAATGACTTGAACGCATAGCTTAAACTTTTAGATAATTTATAATACTTCAAAATGTTCTATTATTTATGATGATGAGGTCATTTAGTTGAGGACTATTTTTTTTGTATTCTGAGCATACGCAGTTGTAAAAACTCTTTTCAGTGCTCGTAAAAAATAAAAAAAGATAATTATTTTTTTATCAAACTTGTCGGAGGTCCGTTTCAACATATCTCTGTTATAAGAAAGTGGAAAAAAGTGAGAAACAAGAGCTGCCCCTCACAAGTGACGAATGCCCCCGAAAGAGGAACATTTGTGCCAAGTTATTTTAAATCAATTAATGCATGACAAAGTTACAATCCTGACACAAATGTAAGCATATATACAGGATTCCATTTCATATAAACTCTTAGTGTGACCTTGACCTTTGATGTAGGGACATGGGTCTTGCACGCGACACATCGGCTTGATGTGCTGAACATTTGTGCCAAGTTATTTTAAAATCCTTCAATGCATGACAAAGTTATAGGCCGGACACAAATGTATGCATATATACAGATTTCCATTACCTAAAAACTCTAAGTGTGACCTTGACCTTTGAGAAAGGGACGTGGGTCTTAAGACACACGCGACACGTCGTCTTGATGTGATAGACACTTGTGCCAAGTTATTTCAAAATCCTTCAATGCATGACAAAGTTACAGTCCGGACACGAATGTGTGCACATATGCATATACAGAGGAATCCATCACCTTCAAACTCTAAGTGTGACCTTGACCTTTGAGCTAGGGACGTGGGTCTTGCACGTGACACGTCGTCTTGATGTGCTAGACATTTGTGCCAAGTTATTTTAAAATCCTTCAATGCATGACAAAGTTACAGTCCGGACACAAATGTGTGCATATATGCATATATAGAGGATTCCATTACCTTCAAACTCTAAGTATGACCTTGACCTTTGAGGTAGGGACGTGGGTCTTAAGACACACGCGACACGTCGTCTTGATGTGCTAGACATTTGTGCCAAGTTATTTTAAAATCCTTCAAGTTCAATGCATGACAAAGTTACAGTCCGGACACGAATGTGTAAGTGGGGACGCACAGACGGACGGACAGACCGACGGTGTGATTTTAATATGCCACCCTTCGGGTGCATAAAAAGATATTAAATTTGTATAAACAAGTTAGCGTTTATTGATTACTGTCTTTTTCTAAATACGGTGCTAGACGGAATTTATACATTACCGCTCCCTTGTATGGGTAGGATGTCTCGGTATCGATTCCATTGTGCTTCACATACTTAAAAGCATTTTCTGGATTACCATTCACACATCCATCGTTACCTAGGAGAAATTAACAACAACGAATTACTTTTGTCCAGGATAAATGTCCCCGTAGTCTGTCTGTATTTAGTGCCGGTTGGAACTGTTATTGTCAGTAGCAGTTCAGAGTCTTGTATTTTGTATTACGTAACTAATACCTTATTTTCTAAACTGTTAGGTGAAAGAAACGGATGAAGGCTATTATTTTGTTGCTCTGATAGTCTCGTAAGGTCATTATTAGACATATTTTCCTTTGAGTTTAACCGGTTTCAAGAGTCATAACCTGTTATTTACAGGCGGACACTTTACTCTTATATATAGTCGTTCCTGGGATAGACCAGCTAATTAGATTCCGATCCCCTATAAGAAACTGTTACTTTTTAGCTCACCTGAGCTGTAGGCTCAGGGTGAGCTATTAGGATCGATGAATGTCCGTCGTCCGTCGACACTTAGTTCGTTAACACTCTAGTGGTCACATTTTTGCCTCATTTGTCACGAAACTTGGTCAGGATGTTTGTCCCAGTAATTACTCGGACGAGTTCGAATATGGGTCATCTCGGATGAAAAACTAGGTCACATGACCCAAAAATAGAAAAATCTTGTTAAGGCTCTAGAGGCTACTGTCAGTCCAAATATCCTGGCAATTTGTCAGAAAGGTTGTTTGGTTGATTCAAGGTTGTTGAAGTTTTAATATGGGTCACCTGGGGTCAAAAACTAGGTCACACAGCCCAAATATGGAAAAACCTTGTTAACACTCTAGAGGTAACATTTTCAGCCCAAATATCCTGGAAATTTGTCAGAAAGGTTGTTAAGATGATTTCTAGCTCAAGTTCGATGACGTGTAAGGTCATAGGGCTCGAACCATCAGTTACAGGTTTAGTGAATTCAAGTCGGCAACTTTCTCGCACGGAGGCCAGCCCCGTGTGCGGTCATAACAAAGAGAACACTACATGTGTAGTGACTTCAAAATTGACCACTGCTTGCTTTTTGTTTTCTATTTAATACATTAAAGCAGTCAAGAAGTAAGAGTAACTTACCAAAGTTCAAAGAACAGTCTAAAATGTTCTGTTCTGACAGCGACTCGAGTGTTTCATTTATTTTGCAATAGAGCCCCTCTAATGCTCCTGTTGCGGCGAAAGCGTAGCAGCTTCTGCAGTTCCCCTGGTAACATATAAAACTTCACAATGCACTAACTCTGTTAACATATTGTAACTATGTATGAAACACTACAAATGGAGCCGTAATAGACATAAGAAAATTGCTTATACATAACACATATTGACTGACAAATACCAGGTTCATTATAGGGTATAAAATGTTAGAACTTGGTTGTAGGGGTCATCTAACCGCTTGAGAAAAGTATTTTTGCTATGTCACCATACAATACATTTACGAAAAGGCCGAGGCCAGGATTCGAATCTGTACAGTACGGCAACAACACATAACATTACAAAGTAGAACACCATATGGACCACTCGACCATACCGCGCCGGAACAGGGTTTATACAGAGAAGATCTGTGGTGGGTAGTCATGACAAATACACTCGCTCAATAAACTGGTCACGACTACCGTTAGGAATATATGGACAGACCCATTTAAACATCTTTCACAGTTAATGATAGCAAAGGCGCGAGAAACGTATGTGGAAATATTAAAGAAAAAGCAACCCATAGCCTATAACATACAATATAAACTATTATAACATCGTAAGGTTAATTCGTCGTTATCTTCACTGGTTTGAATGCGTTCGAATTTGTGTGCTTAGAAACTACCATGAAATAGAGCTTTGATTTACTTTTGAAACATAGCTTCAAGGGAGGTTTTTTTTTTAATTTTGAAAAACATACCGATACCTGATATTTGACTGGAGTCACACAGTTTTTGTCTCTCCAGTCCACCGCCTCCGGGAGATCTGTTAAATTGTATTTAAGCTTTGTTTGATATTTCAAATTTAACTTTTCTTTCTTTGAATGACGGGGTTCTATTTTCAGACCTGCAAATATGTCGTTGAATTCTTCGGACGTCTGAAAAAAGACAGTTTTAACTTTTATAAATGAGGTATAATTTACGCTGAATTGAACACAGTCACATAATAGTGTATGGTCATTTTTGCACTGTGTGTTTAGCTGCCTATGGCAAGTGGTTATCATCTTAACAAACCAGTTACTTAAGGTTAAATGTTAACTTAAAATATTTGTACAAAAACATTCCTAATGCTACTCTGAAGGAACATATTATAAAGTTAGCACAGTAATTTAATCAATGATATTGCAACATCAAGAACGCTTCGGCGTAACATATGACCCGCAACGTTGCGGGTTCGAGCCCCACTGGGAATACGACTGTACCTCCTCATATGACACGAGTACTGTTTTTTCCAGGAAGCGAACTCGAGAATGTCTCGAAAAGCTTAAAGTTTTCTTCACAATTGAGCTAAACTGAAATGGTATAAACTAACTTATGCGACGTAAATACAAAAGGAAATAACAGTCAACGTTAGATTAAATAGAGCACTGCCCCATCATTCCGTCAGTAAATTTATTTTTCTGTACACTACACGAGTAAAAAAAAGTTCTCCCGCGACTTTTAAGTTCTATTTCCTCCAAACTGTCCACAATGAATTATGGTCAAGAACAATTCTGAAAACATAGCATATGCTTTGAAAACATGTGATTAATGAGTTATGCTGATTTTTTTCTCTTAATAAAGGATATGAAATTAAGATATACCTAACAGAAAGGGAGGATTTTCAATTTTTGACTAGAATAGTCAGAGCAGATTTTTCAATCTGAATAAAAGTGTGATGCAGATATACATGTATTTGGTTTTACTTTGGAAATTTTCATTTTTACCTTCTCACATGATTTATATTAGAAAAGTCGTGTTTACCTATCCAAAGCGAGACCTAGATTCGCCGAAAATGTGCCTCATATCATTTCGCGCACCTGTTGATGACGTAGATAACGGGGCCCAGTGATTATGATGGTCACATTGAAGGGCAATATCGATTTAAACCGAGGAATATCTCTTCCCCCTTTCCCCGGTTAAATCATTGATCATAGACTTAGATACAAGACAAACTAAGATTTTTTAAGTTACTTAATATTTGTTTTATTATTTCATATAACGTCCATTCAGATTTTTCTTTAACACAACACGAAAAGTCGCGGATGTGACAACATGAAAAAGCAACAAAGTGAACGTTGAAACACAATGTGAAAAAAGAAGAAAAAGCCAAGAAGAAATGACGAATTGACGCGATGGGGCAGCAGAGAGTTTATCGTATAATGTAAGGTGACAAGATACAGACCATGTCAGCAAACCTGTTGATTCTTAGCCAGTATGTGTAGCGTCCCTTGTCGGCTGCCGTATTGTGAAGATAAACCTGCTGAAGGCTTTCTATGAACACTTGATACCTAAAAGGAATATTATTAAATTAGTAAATCATTCTTCATAAATGTTAACTATGCATCTTAACGTCTTTTTTTGGCTGAAAACAGTTGTCAGCTGATAAAAGACGTTAGTGATTTTGGGGTGCCGTATTCGATTTTACACACTTTCTGTACTTTGATAACGTTCATAAAAGTATTATGTATATTTTTTACAACTGATATTTCACGTTTGCCGGAATGTTTTACAAATGGGATAACATAATTTAACATTTGAGTTAGGGTGAGTGTCTGCAAACTTAAAAAATAAATTCTTTTTTGCTAAAAACTCGAAGTCACGGAAATACAGATCCGTGGTAAAATGAATTATGATTTATTTTATTTTGATGTTTCCAGAATGTGATTTCTCGTAGACACCTTGGATGTGGATGCATTAAGTGACACTCATAGGATGTCTTCGCATGTATATGTAGACCTAATTGCTTGCTTTTTTACTGACGTGCAAACATTTTTTTCGAAGCCATTCAGGGATTCAACCAGAATTTACCTGTACTTCTCTTCCATCCAGGTACTGTATGTCTTGTTGAATTTCACCTTGAATAGATCCCATTCCGCATCTATTTCTTGAAGATACAATGACGTCACCTCTGACGTCAGGACTATCAGAAGTAAACATTTAACAAACCTGAAATAATGCTAGATAATTAAATAAAGACTTCACAAACTACTGACAGGTTATTCTATGTATCACTCTATCTTAATAGAGCCAGACTCTATAGACCTGCTTGTGAATGACGAAATAAAATGTTGCAAATAAAGTCTAATTGTGGGTCAAACACTAAGTCAGTTAGAGGCTAATAGAGAAAATTATCCAACATAGAAACCAAGTCAGTCGCTAGCGCTCCCTCCTTTGGGTTTCTATGCTTTTACAAAGCGTGGTCGAGAGCGTTCAACGATATAGCGTTACACCCCAAGTTTATGTATTACCACTTAATTAATTAATCGTTTCAATAATTATTGGATTAGCTAAGCAACCCTGGCTGTTTTCACCTGAAGTTAATAATTTATATAAACTCAAAGATGTTTGCCTGCCAAATATATCATTTACTTTAGAGAAAAAAATACGGAAATCATACTTACATTTTTAATGTTATTCTATAGCTTCACAAAAGTTTTGGATAACAAGTAGTTTCGTTGACTTTAGTATCTTAAGTGTTGTATGAAAAATAAAGCAAGTGTATATAATTGACCAATTATCTTCAAATCAATAACTTCAAATTAATATCTTCCGTTTTAAGAAATATGTAAACATGCATGTCAACAGGATATAAAAACGACGCTCCCAACATACATGTTTTAACCTCATATTATAGAGAACACTTACATTTATACCAACATCGTAGTAAGTATTTCTATTTTTGACTCCTTCAGTCAGTACTAGAATCTATCAAATTATTATTTGAATGTCACTGAGTATCACGGAACACGCATTTGTATATGTTGATTTCGTTTGAAAAGGAGATTACGTGAAAGTTCAATATTGACCTTCATTTGTAGATGAACAGATCCTGGAAGTACCAGTTACAGTGTAATCAGAAGTGATCTACATGTGTATGCACGGTGAGTGCGTGCGTGTGAGTGTGTATAGACATTGTGCATATAAGGAATGCAACATAATTTGTAGCTAAATTTGTTTTCAATGAAAACAAGAGCCATGTTACACATGGTTAATCCTCCCGCCGGGAAGAAGTTACCTGAAGGTTGTACATTTTACTTGGTGAGAGGAAATCCTTAAAAAGCCGTATAGTTATGGTCATGCTGAGTACAGTTTTCAAGTAAGTGGAAAAAGAATAAGGCAATGAAGAGAAGGTTTGCAAAATTATATAAATGTTCATTATCAGTATAGGTATGATATTTTTCAAGTAAATCTGATAAAGGGGAATAACTCTAAAAGTAGGCAAGGTAGAGTTATTGTTCTTGCACACTGCACTTCCTACCAATGTGCTATGTCAGTGTATTAAGTTTGAAGAAAATCCCTCAAGTACTTTTGGAGTTATGCTCTGGACAAAACTTTTAAAGTAAATCTGATAAAGGGGAATAACTCTTAAAGTAGGCAAGGTAGAGTTATTGTTTTTACACACTGCACTTTCTCCCTATGTGCTCTGTCAGTGTATGAAGTTTGAAGAAAATCGCTCAAGTACTTTTGGAGTTATGCTCCGGACAAAATTGGGACGGACGCACGGACGGAGACCATTTCTAATATCCCCTTCGCCTTTGGCGGGGGATAAAAAAGGAATTCACACCATTGTTTTCTTTATATCTATTAAACGGGCCTTTTGTATGGCAATGTTGGCTAAAGATCCGATCTAGAAATGGCTTCTTTTTAGTATATAATCGCCCTTTGTTGAAAAGACCAGTAATTTATATATTTCGAAAAACTGTTTTAGAGACTTAATATTTATGTTTATACTTTTTAAGAAGAAAACAACAGAAAATTTCACGTAAAGCTTTGATTATCGATGAGTGTCACAATATTAATTTCATGTGATTTTATTAAAGTATTTTTCATTTGTGTGGTGTCCGCCACGCCGCTTAGATAACAACTGCAAGCGCCAGACCAGGTACAAAAAAAGGTATGAAGTCTATTTACCTGAACATTGTGTACAACTCTGAATAAAACCATTAAGGGAGTATACAGGCAAATATGCAACATTTCACTATTACAGTAAAAAAGGGTTGCGCTGCACCAATGGATTCCAGACCAACCCACAAAAACTGATGTAGAAGCGTTTGAAAAAGGGGAGCTTTGTACCTAAATCCTACAAGTTAACAACAGCACATGCTGTGCTTGAACTCCGGCGAAAATAAAAATGTTTATGTGGTCTTTTGGACAAAGAGCAGAGCAAACAGTTTACTTCTGTTATCTGTACGAACAGTCAAGGAAATTGATTTTTTTTACAATGGCCCTAACTATACAATATTCCGGTAGAAGACGTTGTCCGTTCAGTGAAATTAAAGAACATTATTCATTTATCACAAATCATCAGAACGAGCGAAATGTCGTTCGTGAGAAATAGGAAATTTGCACTTCAGTACAACGATATCTTCGCGCATCAGGTCAATGAGGTCATGGTTAAATATATCTGATCAACCCAGCTTGTTATTCGAACATCCGTATGCTATAACTATTCAATTGACATAAGTGCTATTAAATATGATATAACACGAATACCACTTACGGTAAGTTCTAGAAACGAAATCCAATTCTTAATTTTCTTTCCTAACTTTTGCTATAAAACATTTGCCAAAAACTACCCCTACTAGCCGTATTAAACATTATGACAGGAAATAAAGAGTATTCAATACTTAACATACTATGCTCTTATATTATAGCATAATTCTAATTTGAATTTTGAATTTACAAATATACGCTATTATTAGTATGGTCTCATGGTTTGAAGAAAAAGTTCAAAGGGGGTAAGATAACTGAAAACGAGGCACGTTACAGTTACAGTTTTTGTACATTGTGCTTCTAAAAATAATGGATGTCCTAAATAGTAAATATATACCTTTGTATATGATTTCAATGAATTCATTATGCTCAAGACAAGAAAATGTAACAAAAAGGGTCAATTGAAAAAAGGAAGACATGTCGGTATTTCTCAAGTTTTCTATTTCTTTCCAACATGCTTTATTATTTATCTTACCCCCGCCCCCAACCCATATATGGAAAAGATACATATTGTTTTGGCAGGGTTGTCTGTCCGTCTGTCTGTCGGTCATAAATTTCCTGTCGCGGGTATCTCCAAAAGTATTTTAGTAACAGTCGTGAAAGTTTACAGGAATTATAATCAGCATGTGAAGTTGTGCAACTGGGATTTTGGTTTGTCTGTCTATCCGTCTGCCTGTCAGTCTGTCACACATTCTGTGTCATGCGTATCTCCAAAAGTATTTTAGTAAGAGTCGTTAAAGCTTACAGGAACGGTTATCAGCATGTGAAGTTGTGCACCTAAATTTCAACCATGAAAAAGGAACAGACTGGTACCAGTATTTTTTTCACTCTCAACTCTATGTCCAAAGTCAGTTTTGAAGCTTCAATTCATTCGGATTCTCCATTAGTAATTATGATACTTTTTTTACTAGTTTCCATTATACGTAGTTTCTGCACGAGTTGCCGAGCTGCAACAGATTTAGTGACTGATTTTCCATCCTAAAGAAAGTAACCTCCCCCATGTGTATAGGTACACCAGTTCTTAAAACTAAGTAAAATTGTACAAAACACTACGCGTCTGCAAATGAAATCATTAATTTATAAAAAGCTTTTACTCAATAGCGCGATAGTATAAACCCCGCAAGAATGAAAGAAGTATAAAGATGGACGGATACATTTTGGGTTTGTAAGTGTACTTCAAATTCCCTCGGTCGAAAAATGGCATAGTAGTCAAAATCCCCTCAATGGATTTTACAAGTGGAAAAGCATATATTGAAGGAAATTTTTTACTGAATGTTTTATTTGTCTCTAGTCTTACTTTGCTACAGCGAATGATTGAGAAAAGAAATCCAAATTACTGAAGTTACAATGTTTGGTGCTTTAAGCCTTGTTATAATAACATCATACACGCTTTGTTAAAACAAGTTGTCTTTTCACAGCAGAGGCAGATATATTATTAGAACACAAACAAGAGGGCCAAGATGGCCCTATATCGCTCACCTTGGTACAAGTCCACTTGCCTGGTGGAAGATCACTAGATAATGTTATATACCAAATAAGTTTTCCTATATACGCCTTTGTAAAACAAATGATCCCCCCCCGGGCAAGGTCAATTTTGACCCCAGGGGCATAATTTGAACAAACTTTGAAGAGGTCTACTAGGCAATGCTACATGCCAAATATCTAAGCTCTAGGCCTTGTGGTTTAAGAGAAGAAGATTTTTAAAGTTTTTACTATATATTCCTATGCAAACTAAGTGACCCCCGGTATGAATAATATTGGTAGAGGTCTACTAGCCAATGCTACATGCCAAATATCTAAGCTCTAGGCCTTGTGGTTTCAGAGAAGAAGATTTTTAAAGTTTTTACTATATAAGCCTATGTAAAACTAAGTGACCCCCGTCGGGGGTCAATTTTGATCCGGGGCTCATAATTTGAACAATCTTGGTAGAGGTCCACTAGCCAATGCTACATGCCAAATATCTAAGCTCTAGGCCTTGTGGTTTCAGAGAAGAAGATTTTTAAAAAGTTTTTCCTATATTTCCTGTGCAAAACTAAGTGACCCCGCGAGGCGAGGGGAGGTCAATTTTGACCCGGGGGTCATAATTTGAACAATATTGGTAGAGGTCCACTAGCCAATTATACATGCCAAATACTAAGCTCAGGCCTTGTGGTTTCAAAGAAAGAAGATTTTTAAGGTTTTTACTATACAAGCCTATGTAAACTAATGACCCCCGGTGCGGGGTCAATTTTGATCCGGGGCTCATAATTTGAACAAACTTGGTAGAGGTCCAATAGCCAATGCTCATGATAAATTCTAAGCTCTAGGCCTTGTCGTTTCAGAGAAGAAGATTTTTTAAGTTTTTCCTATATATTCCTATGCAAAACTAAGTGACCCCCTGTGCGGGTCAATTTTGACCGGGGTCGGGGGTCATAATTTGAACAATCTTGGTAGAGGCTACTAGACAATGCTACATGCCAAATATCTAAGCTCTAGCCCTTGTGGTTTCAGAGAAGAAGATTTTTAAAAGTTTTCCCTATATATGCCTATGCAAAAACTAAGGGCCCACCCAGCGGGATCAATTTTGACCCGGGGGTCATAATTTGAATAATCTTGGTAGAGGTCCACTAGACACTGCTACATGCCAAATATCTAAGCCTATGCCTTGTGGTTTCAGAGGAGAAGATTTTTAAGTTTTCCTTATTTGTTGCATAGCAACCAGAGTTCTCATGGAATGAAATTCTTTGAACAATTTTGGTAGAGCTTCATGCAAGGAACATTCCTGCATAGTTTTATCAACATTGGCCTAGAGGTTTCAGAGGAGATGTCATTTGAATCAAAATGTTGACGGACGACGGACAATCATCGATCAGAAAAGTAAACATGTCAATAAATATGTCTATTGCTTTACATAGGATATTAGCTGTCTTCTTCGTCTTCGTTTTGATTGTTTACAGTCCCGGCCGATCCTGGGATTTCTCCTAAGCTGAACCTGCCAACACCATGCACTTAGCTTTCTTCTCAATTGTAACAGGCATAATGTTTATTGTGCGTGTATATAATATGAACAATATGCAAACAAATATTGTTTAAACTAATATATCCAAGACATAGCATCCCTTATTAGAGTTCGAATGAAAATACATCAAATAGGAGTCCAATGTAATTTGCTAGTTTTCTTGTTTGTACACAACGATTATGGTGAATTGTTCTTGTCAAATCCTGAAGGGTAGTTGATGGTGAAGTCAGCGGGTCACTTTAAACTAGCCTTTCATTGTCCAATTCAGGGATATTCAGTTCCTGATAACAGAAAAGTAAAGTTAAACAATAAAACACATGAACCAGCACTCATGGGACAACATTATACACAGTGTAAGCTTTCAAAGAATGTTACCGTATACTGTTACTGTTAAATGTATTCAAACATGTAACATTACACTGGAATATATCAAGAGAAATACTGACCTCCAGCTCCGGTTCCTGTACTACTACAATCTGGGACATCACAACATTGTCCCTCAGACTTTCTCAGTACACAACCATTTTGAACTTGATAAGTGGGACATATAGTGATGGATTTGTCATTTCGAAATCACAAATATTTTCTTATGTTACAGCAGCCAGCTACAGATCTATACACTTCATACAACAATGTTAATATATGTTTTGCCAAAACTGCACCAGTAACAAAATAACCCTATTGAGCACAGTTACAGTCAAACAGTTAAAGTATAATTTCTGTAACATAAAACCACATGTTACCTTTTCAATTGTTTATTTGTATACATTTTATATTAAGTATCTGTCATTACGACGGAATGGGAATAGTTATGATCTCACCCAAATATCCTCCGAAAATACCAAACACATATCAAACAGATCAATAACATTTGTTCTGGCATTGTGTCTTTCAAACATCTGCTGAAGCCTGCAAACCAGCGATGAATTACATGAACATAGGCTAGTATATTCATTTATGTTTTAACCAATTACATTTGAGAGTTAATACTGTTTATGTAAGGAGTATTCTATACGACTTTAAGTGAGTTTACCTGTCGACACATCTATAACCACCGGTCTCTCCGTTTACACATGTACAACAAGTCACAACCATTTTCCCATTCTTCTTCAACGCAGTTGATTCTTCCTTTGTATACGCAACCATCCTCTAAAAATGCTTGTATCAAATTTGGTAACTACTAAGAGTTTTAATACAATTTGCGCATACATATTTTCATATAAATTTCTGAAACATATTTACTTAACATGTGCTTTCCTTGAAAAAAAATCTTTCTTGTAGCTGTTTATTACGGTAAACCTTTTCAGATGTCCCTTAATTACGATATATGTGCCCTACTCTGTAACTGTTACCAAACCTTTTACAAAAATATATGAAAACTTACCTAGAAAATAAAGGATAATTTGAGGAAATATAAACGCTTATCAGTTGTCTCAGTTCCTTTCCAATGGTATTCTTTAATATTCCCTACAAAGACGTATATTACTGTTGGCGCTTCACTGTTTTCGTACAAGCGCCACGACAAAGCGCCAACACGACACATGGAGATATTTGTCGTATCGTGCTTATATGCCAAATAAAGCACGCCAATACGACAAATGACATATATGTCGTTTTGGCGTGGGCGCCAATAGAACATGTGTTAATTTGGCGTGATAGCATGTTGGCGAAACAAATATATAGATACTAAAAATACATAATATTATGATTTTATTATTCCACCATCATGGAAGGCTGAGCGCCAGGCAGACCCAGTTCACCTAGGACAGGTACATATTCGGCATTGCTACAACGCAAACTTCAGTGATGGTATATTTCTAGCTGCAAAGGCAATTCAAACTGAAGGCATTTAGTGAGGATGTAAATGCTAGATGTAGTTTTATACTAAAGGAAATGATAAAATCTCGTGCCGGAGATATAACAACTATAAAAAGACAATAACCTCATGTATTGACGCAACAGTGAGCTGCTATGTAGGAGAATGCTAAAAGTTATTCCCATGTCTGTTCCGCTGCAAGAGAGTGACAAACAGTTGATATTTAAGATCGTGATAATAAGTGTTAGTACTATTGAACTAAAACTGGGCATTAGTTCACAGAAAAGTGAAGCTGTAACACCTCTCTGCCAAAAAGCAATTACTTTTCAAGGAATGTAAATGGCCGCCTTACATCAACTATTCACCGGCTGAACAAGTGCTTCAAACAAACAGAGCACGTGGGTGTTCACCTTTCCGAGAAAACGTCTCATTTTCTACATCACACACACAGGGAAGAAAAATACCAGAAGAAGCATTCAAGACCGGAATATGTAAAACAGTAACTGCTGTCAAAAGACCGGCACCAATATAAGAAAACGCATTCAACAAAGTCAGACTACAGAAAAGGACAACTTGACCCTTCTCCATCAACATCAAAGGGAGATAACACAGATCATACTTACTCTCAGCTACAGTTTAATTACCTTCCATATACTGAAACTAAGGGTTTTAAAATAGTGAACAGTTCATTTATAATTAATAGCCAATGAAAATAAGATGTTTTATATGCTTAAGTGAAGGAAGTAGTTTAAAACAGTGCATAAAGCTGCACCAGACTCCTGATTATGGGTCACATCAATGCGAATGATCTCATGATCTCATATTACTTGTAAAGGTATATATACATGTGACTTTTATCATATTGTTGTATATTATTATGAAAATGCGATATAAGTAATTGTTTTTAATGTTACTTATTGATATAAATAAAATAAATGTAAAATTAAGACACTGAATTTTAATCTTTACTTACAATGACAGAGCACAACAAGTTCTCATGCACTGTGACTGCTAGTAAGAACACAAGAAGGGGCATAACTGTCAAATATGACATTGACCTACAGAATTTGGCGGCCCTTTTGTCATATGCATTACAATTGTAGTTTGATAAAATATAAAATTCGACACTTGACAGTTTTAAAGATTATAAGTATGATAACAATACATTGTAACCCAGGCGAGATCTATAACCGTTGCGTTAATTTCAAAATAACCGAGTGATACAAATGATATGGCAGATGATTTTAGTATATAACGTATAAATACCCGTAGACTTAACTTTGGTTATTACCTTGACGCTCTTCCCATTCTTACAACTGTCTTCCATATGAAATTTGTATCACTCTATCATATTGAAATTAATGCACCGGAAGTATATACCCTGTGTCTTCATAAATGCAAGTCTTATACATGATAGCTTACGCGCATCGATAGCTATCAATAAGCTGGCAGATACTGAAAGGGTCGGTAATTGAATAAAGTGAAAAGACAGGTGATGCGTTTGAAGTTTCGTTTTATATATTATTATATATTTCAAGCAGACATAAAATTATTTCAGGCAACAGTGACCAAGAAAATCCAATTTGATCTTTGTTCTAAATCGCTAACTACCCATTCAAAACAGCATATCGTTGGTGACGCGATATGTGGAAACAGAAAATGGCAACACGTGGAAACAAATCGTGGTGATTCTGTATATTGTGTATAAAGAGGGCAAGAAAATAATTGTTCACCATACATATTTTGTTTTCGGTTTGTATAGTGTATTGGTATTTAGATCACGCTTGTCTTTATACAGTTCATGAAAAGCACATGAAAAATACTAAATGCAACGATAAAATTAATTTTCCGCCGTAGATTGTAACCTACTTTGAATAAAGATACAAGTTCTTTGCAACAGTAAACGTTGCTTTTTTATAATATATGTAATAGATACAGTACGAATTTTGCTGTAAAAGTGTCTTCTTACAACCATAAGAAGTATACTTTATACACAAGCACAACCAATTTGTCCGAGGCGAAGCCGAGCAAAAATTGGTTGCGCTTGTGTATAAAGTATACATGTACTTCTTACTTTGTTTGTTTGTAATTGTGCTTATTGGGTCCACCATCCTCGTTCGAGGCATAGTCGGTACGACCCGATTGTGTACTTCTTACGGTTGTAAAAGACACTTTTATAGCAAAACGAGTAAATGTATCTCACTTATACGACGTCTGTTTAGCAATCATGATTCCTGGAATATTTCTCGCTGGATGTGGTAGAATTATTCTTTTTTAACCTATAGAGAATATAGCATCGGCCTTATCTCGTTTGTTTGTTTAAATATGTATATTTTTTTGCACGGGGAATCCGCCCCTGTTCAAGCGGTATAGGACAGGCAGTGCTTGTTTCCACGTTGTGTATTTGAAGCGAAAACCGAAAATCCTCCTTAGTATTTTTTCAAATAATTATTTGGAAAGCAAGTGTGCGCTTGCAGGCATAAAATATTACACTCTTGAAAGGTAAATTATATACATTAAGTAACAGTTTGCGCTCTGCATATACATGTTTTGTGCACAGTGTAGGACACTTCAGTGATGATAAAATATTTCTTAGTGTGAAACCATCTGTGATTGTCCTATACTGTGTGAAGTAATTGTATTGCTATACTTTATCTATTATCATTATTATTATTAGGAAAGTAAAATCATGCGCATATCAAATAAACAAATATTGGCTAGATGTTAACATTTATAAATGATGAAATGAAGATTGGTTGTACCACAACACCAATAGGAAAATATTCTTATTGGTTGTCGGAATAAGTGATGGCGAGGACATTTTATTTAAGATAATGTGATAGTGAAGTAATAGATTTATGCATACACGAGTTTACGACCAAGATCATGCGTGCAAGTAAATATGTAATCATGACATTATCCAATGAATTTGTACAAAAACATTGGATTTCTGACGCGTTTTTGTCACATTATCTTAAAAGAACCCTGTGTTGTACGATTTTTGGATTTCTATCAATTTGTGCGACGTTTTTTTAACTATTTGGCAATGTGTTTTCAAAGCTCGTCTGTATAAATATCCGCTTACAAACTTAAGGTGTTTAGTACAAACTACTTTTTTGTATCACACTTTTTCCGCTTTCATTCTCCCTCTTAAAATTCACATTTTTGAAAAAGCCGCGTTCAATAATAATTGCAATGACGTTTCTTCTCAAGTCTGACGTATCGACTCCAATGAGTTGTGCGCTAAAACTTGCGCACTGATATTACTAATAGTCTTATAACTCCTGTTTCCAAATGAAAAGATTAACCTTACAAAATTTGAAATAATAAGAATAGAATCTTTTATATTTTACATAGATTTTAATCTTTCATGTTTCAGAGAAGCAACATAAGCATTTCTAGCACTCTTGTTAATCGCTGTCAATTACAGCACGTAAAAAGCATGCGGTTATAACAAGATTGTCAGTAAATTTTATTTATACAAACGTGTACAAAGTGTCCTCTTACAACCGTTTAAGAGGACACTTTTTCAATAGCTTTGCTGGGGGTAAAGTCATATAATAAGAACTGCTTATTTGTAACAATATTTTGGCGTTTTCAAGTGTCAGGTATCATCGGATAAATAGTTGGCCCGGAAGGATTAGTGATGTATTTTTACACTATTTCAAAAAAGTTATTTTCGGTATAGGAATAGGTTACTACGTTACACAATTTGGCGTCATCTGTTACAATTCTTGATGTTTCGGTCTGAATGAATTCCATATTTCGCTTCTCTTGTGCGGTACCATTGTCCAAGACTGAGGTTTTATATTCTAGTGGAGGTCCTATGAAATAAACGTAAAGATCAAAACAAACATTCCTACCGTTCTTCTGGATTTGGTATAAAATGAGTATTACTTTTAAAATTGGATCTTGTATCATTGCTTTAATACTTGATGATGAACAGTTCCAAATTCACCCAAAAGAGTAGAAATTCGGCGAGCTAAAAAGTGAATGAGCAACAGTCACTAAACGGTGTAGCAATATTTTTTATCATTTAAAGTAGTCTACCGGGTAGGCAGAGTCCCTGCTTTACTAGGCGCATACAAATTGGTATATTCTAATGTCATCTTAAATTTGTAATATTTATTAAAGGATCCGATTCATTATAATTATCGAATTCCAGTGTGTCCTTGAAAATATTCTGCACTATGATCGAAAATAATTCAAAAATATTCTGAGCTATCTTTGAATTTGATAGCTTGACATTTTTCTGTTGGTTTTGGTTTTCACGCTATTCATTTTGAATTTTGAAATATATAGCTGACGCTATCTATGACGCTGCCTCTGCAAGGTTGAACACGAGTCCAGTGATATGGTGTGCTTTTTTTATTTATCTGGACCCATCATACTCCCACGTCCTTTCCGGAACATGAGATATGCCGCACATTTCATCACCTCATGCAAGACAGACTCGTTGAATGAACCATTTTCACAACGCAGTATGCATTAGTGAAATCATCCGAAATATAAAGATGTATTTTAACATCCCATGCTGTCACATGCTATGAGTAAATATGTGCTATGTGTATGAACAATCTATTTTAGTACAAGAGTAGCTTCAACTTTAAATTTCAATGGAAGTGTAAATATACTGACTGGTAAAAGAAACTTAACTATAGAATGAAACGAAATTGATCTGTTTGACTAGAATGATGTAGGTAGTAAGAGCCAAACTGAAAACAGTTTTATGGTGAATAAACGAGTTCATGGGTATTTATGTAGACCTAGCCTGATGTGGAACTTACATCTGTGCGATTTCATTCGAATTAGAATGAACTGGAAAAGTTGCGTTTCTTTTGCCTGGAGTATATGAAACTGTCTATCAAATTCAGGTAAATGCGTAGATTTCCCACACCTAGCAAGTAAGCCTACACAGAAGCACGAAACTAAAGACCACATTCAAGAGTGCTAAATTTCATCACAGTCCAGATTATCTTCAAGCAAAGGCTGGAGTTCATGACGATGTCTGCAACAGAGTTTAGTAAGGCCTTAGATATTTCATGGAATAGCCTGGAAACAGATTCACATAGGGTCTTATATGGAATGTATTTGTCGGAAGTCCATGGCAGGAACAGTTATAAATGTAATCCAAAAATATTTAATTACAAATAAAAATCTATTCCTACTACAAACAACATCAGTATTTGAAGGTGTAAAATTGCATCGATATACCTGCTAATATTCGTTTTTGTAGTATATCTGAATTCATTTAAAAAATCTTTGAATAAGCATTTATTGATTAAATGAAAAAAACTCCAACAATTATAGAACCGTATACTAGAATATAATGTGTTTATTGTATAAAGTAAGGTGTTAAATATTCTACAGTAAAAATGTACAGTCAAACATTTAAACGAATGCCGCTCGCTGAAAGAAACTAAAACGGTCATGAAACGTTTCATTTTTATAGTACTAGTACGCTCTGTGTTCAGTGAATGATTGTCTAAATGTGATGCAACTGTCTTTGATGAATGTTTAAATATGTCTGTCATACGTTATTTTATTATTTAGGAATTTTTTGTTTTAACTAAGGAATGTAAATGTTCCCTTGATATATCTGTACATGTTACCTTCTATAAATCAAGAATTTATTATTATTATTATTATTATTATCATCATCATAAAAAAAAGTATTGACTTCAAGGCTGATCCTTTCCGGGGCGACTATCTACCATAGACATCCCTAGCCAAAGACAATCGGAAACGCCAAAAATATTGTTACAAATGTACAACAGTTTTTGATAAACCAGCGAACTAATTGAAATTTGCGCGGGAACAGCAAGTTTTACGACTGTAAATGATAAATTTTAGTGGCTATAAACTGAATTTTAGTGGCTATATACTATACAAAATATGAAACTTCTGCTAAGTTTGCTTGAACATAGCTGGACAAAACATGGGACTCATTGTTATATATGCTTTTAAAGAATCGTTTGGTGAAAAAATGATGGCCAAAGGCTAACAGAATATGGGGGATTTTTGACCAATTCAGGTAGGGATTAAAAACAAAAAGGGTGTTCTTTATAACTTTACTTTATCTTTAACAGACTGAGTACATTTCCCGCCCGATCGAGCTATAACATAAACAAGAGGAAAGTACATTTTTAATAACTTTTTTTCTAGGAAAGAGCGCAAGTTAATTCGTTTCAGTATAACTTCGTATTATTGTAAGCAATAAGAATAAACAAAATTCATGTCAATATCTTGTTGGTTGTATTTTGATTTTTTATCCGGTCTGGTATAGATGAAATAAATATTCTGTGAAAAAACTAGCGCTTTGTCTTAGAAATATGTTATTTAAAAATAATCACTTTTCTATCGTTTATGTTTTACCTCGATCGCGCTATTTACCTCGATCGGTAGATGTACTCAGCTTGTTTAAGGGTCCTTTTGTCGTATTCAGGATCAGCATCATAATATAATGTGTATGTAAAGTTAAAGGATTTTGATTCACAATTTAAAGCTCCTGAAGAAAGATAACTGGGTAAAATGTTTAACGTTGCAAATTAACTACAATAATAAAACCACAATACGTTGATGTGAAACTGAGAAGATAACACACTTATATAAACAAGAGGGCAAAGATGGCCCTACATCGCTCATCTGGCTACCATTGGCTATAATACAAGGTCATCAATAGCAGAAAGGTTCAATTTTGACCTGGAGGAATGATACATGTACGAGCATTCTTTGTAGAGGTCCACTAGGCAATGATACATGCAAAATATCTAAGCTCAAGGCCTTGCGGTTTCAGAGACATACATGTTAGCATATATAAAAACCAGTAGTTTTTTACAGTCTGAGGGGAAAGGTGGCAGGGCCCACCGGGAGGGGAATTTTTAGTCATTTCGACAGAAAAGAGGATTTTTTTTAAGAAAATGTATTAAATTTACTGATTAAATATGTAATAAAGAACCAAAACTATCAAGTATGTTAATGACAGTATTCTTTAGCCAAATATACTCAGTACATTTAAAAACGCAACACTTATATGTTGTGTTGTAGGAGTTTAACGCCCGTTCCAATCGTGTTTGGGTCATTTTAACAGGCGGGCAATTTATTAAACACTCGTTCCTGGGAAGAACCAGTACTAGACACTTTAAAAACAAAAACAAACTTTTATGTATTCACATTAACGGAGAATTAATTTTCAGATGTATACTGTGCAAAGAAAGAGCGCCGGCTGGCAATTTGTTATCAATATCGATTGTTTCAATTAAAGAAAATGGTGAATAAGTCGTGAACACTGTTAACACCAAAGTATTGTTTTGGTCTGAAATAACAAGTTGTGATAGGTTTTGCATCAATCATAATTGTTTTTGTGTGGAATATGGTTTAATGAAAAAAATGCCATTTTTATGAAATATCGCGAAAGTCATTCAAAATTTGTGAGAAAAATGGGCTCATTTCACATATTTGATGCTTAAAATAGTGGTTTCATTAACAAAACAGGGGAATGTAGCCAAGTTTTAACAAAATTACAAAATTAATAGACATACCAGATTTAACGATTTTCTGCGATTTTAAAAACCAGTTTTCATTTTGGTTATGACAAACATTATCACTGTTAAGTGATTTTTCTTAGGTTGTCTAAATTCTAAACATATTGATTTGTTAACCTGTTCGAAAAAATAACAGAATAAAAATTTAATTCCTAATATCGATTTTTTTTAATTTTGCACTTTTACCATTTTTTCGTGTCGTTTTTAAGAAAATTACACCACAAGTAAATCAATGGAAAGGACAATAAAATCTATGCAACTGTTTTCCCCCATAATTTGTTAAATTAAAAATTTGACTTAAAAAATGTTGCGTTTTTAAATGTACTAAGCATATATAGAAAAGACATAAGAAATTAACATGATATAAAATTCTATATAAAAATACTGGTGTCAAAAACATAACTAAGCACCATTGGTGTTAAAACACACGAGAACAAGAGCTATTTGTAAAACACATATGCCCCCTTTGATGCAAAAGTTGTACTATAAAAGGAACAGTTTTTATAGTAGGATAAATTTAAAAAAGAAAATAAAACATTCTAAAAAAACATTTTCACGAAGTGACCTTGACCTCCAAAAAATTTTTTTTGCTAAAAAATAATTAAAAACTAAAAAACGAAATTAAAAAAAGAATTTTTAGTAACTGACCTTGACCCCTAATTTTTTTTTGCTAAAAACAATTTAAAACTAAAGAATTTATTTTTTTAAATCTATTTTTAGTGGTGACCTTGACCTAAAAATATTTTTTGGCGTAAAACATTTTTTATGATAATAAAAAAATTCGAAAAAAATCTATTTTTAGTAACACTAGTTGACCTTGCCCCTCCCCCACCCCCGAAAAAAGATTGCTTAAAACAATACAATACATGTAATTTAAAAGCAAACATGGGTAAATATCTTCCTCTCAAGCAAGCTACCTACTGTCCGGTTAGGATAATTTTACAATGACGCGACAGAAGTGTCTAATTTTATCGGGTACATACGTTATCTTATTACAAGGGAGAGCACTAGGCGAAATTAATGTCAATATATATTATATTGTACACTATATATAGTCGTGGTCACTATAGTGCAGTAGGTAACGACTACGGTTCCAGGTTATTTTAGTTGTGTCGAACAGGAGTTCATATTGGGACTTGTGAATTTAAATTTTTATTCTCATTTTCCACTAAGATAGATTTAATTAATTTCTTCTTTTCTTTTGTTTCATTGATATGTTTACTTCTATAATCATTTAAATTCCTGTTTTTCTGACTGTACTTATAACACATTAAACAATCAAATGAAGATCAAATTTTGCCTTTATTTGATAATTCATCAAACAGCAACAGTTCAAAGCAACAATTCCAGTCTGCTATATAGTGGAAAGTGACTTCTCGCTGGAACAGTCTATAAATACGCGATTTCCGTTTATTTACTTTCGATACGCAGCGATTTTAAAAGCAAATGCGTAAACTTATTTTCCTTTGCTTTACTGTACGCTAGGGTTGCTATTTCAATTGCTTTTTAGCCGATTTTGTTTAGGTAAATACGCAGCTTATCTGTAGCTCTGTTACCGTCTAGTTCAAATTGTTTAGATTTATTACCAGAATATATTTAAATATATGTTTGTGTGTATTTATGGAAGACCACAATGAGATTGTGATATATGTACAATACAGTATAAATGTTTATTTGTATTACCTTCTTGAAATAAAGATTTTTACAGTGCATAGCAAGATCAAGAGCCAAGATCAAGAACCTCGTAAAGCATGTCTTTAACAGAGTAAGAAGATTATTTAGGTAAGTAGGAAATATAGCTTTTTGTGGCCTACAGAGAGCACCAAAGAGCAAGTAGGAAACGTCTTCCAAAGAGTTAGAAGAATGTTAAGGTAATTATATGTTTGTGTGTATTTATGGAAGAACACAATGAGATTGTGATATATGTACAATACAGTATAAATGTTTATTTGTATTACCTTCTTGAAATAAATATTTCATTACTATTATTGTTATTATTATTAGAGTGCATACAGACCACGTACCACCCCACTTTACCACCGTATAGACAGACCACGTACCACCCCACTTTACCACCGTATAGACAGAGCTAGAGCTAACGCCAGTCAGTATGAACGTCTTTCAGAGAATCAGAAGATTGTTTAGGTAAGTAGGTAAAATAGCTTTTTGTGGCCTCTATGAAGGATGGAAATACCTTGTATCATATAGGTTTTCTTGTCTAGAGCATAACTTGTACACTGCTGGTTGGAAGTCATTACAACTTCATACAACAGACGAGATGAATGTTATCCAGAGAATTAGAAGATGGTTTAGGTAAGTAGGTAATATAGCTTTTTGTGGCCTGTATGAAAGCTGGAAATATCTTGTACCAAGACAGGGCATTTGGGGGTATTAAATAGAGAGTTTACCAGGAAAGACCTTTATTGTTTACAATGTACGTATATTTTATGTTTTAGTGGTTTATTGAAATAAAAAGGTAGGTTATATCATGATAAACTCACTGTCCACTCAGTGATATTTATAATAATTTTGTACCTAGATTAAAGTCAAATGGTTTTCAAGCATAGTGGATGTTAGAAATCATAAAATGACATTGTTAAAATGATGTCATGTTTACAGCTTTCAGATAATGTTACCCGCAATTTTTTCAACAGTCTTATTGAAGCAGAGTTTGAGACATAAAATAAGCATAACAATTGTTTGTCTGGATGCTATATCCTTTGAACACCTGTAACGTAATAAACCGTATACGCTTGGCCTTCCAGTGAAGTGACAGTGACCGTATGGAACACGTTTTGTCTGTATGAATTTAAAGGCTATGCCGACAGCTCCTGAATGTTGAAAATTCAGACGTCCGCGGCAAATAATGACACTTTAAGACGACCTTGAAAATGACCTTGGACACAATTTTAACAGCTTTGAAAATTTTCATTTTACCAACGTTCGCGTACAGGCCCCTGTGGGATAGTGTTTTGAGTGCGTGCAAATATTTTTTCACAGACATAAAGCAGACATGTCGTACTCAAACCTAGGTATATTGACATCTTATGAGAACGCTTGAAATTGACCTCTCGTTAGCAAAAAAAAAAAAAAAAAAAGTCCATGCGCAGGTTAGCAGACAGGGTGACCCCTGCGCGTGACTCTGTAGGTGGGCCAATGGAAATTTTACTTTCATGTTACAGCTCAATCTATTTGCTGCTGACGTATACAACACGCGCAGTAAACCGAAAGTAGCCATAACGTGATGTACAGTGTTTACAAAAACGCATGCATGTCTGTCGAGTGTGTAAAAAAATATGCCGGTGTGCAAAGGTTTTCAAGATTTCTCTCATGAACACAAAAAGTAGTTATTTTTGCTCTAGGCAAATTTTCACTTGTGAAAATATCGCTGTTTGTGCCCACTAATTGCAATTATAATGGGATATTACACTGAAACAAACAATTAACCTCTCTATAAACATTCAGTCAAAAATGTAGCCTGTATTAAATCATTGAATATGGCCTGCATTTATCCTCACAGTACTGTTACTTGTAAGACAACATCCAATTAGCCCATAAAAGATTATGAGAGTCCCAAGTGAGGATCACTTTGAATATACTCATATATATGTAGTCATTTAACATTTTTGATAGGCTAATGATAGAACCATGTTCTATTCATTTAAAGGTCCAATACTAATTAATGAAAGCGAAAATTCAAATATACTTAAAAAAAACCCCACAGAAATAAGTTATTTTTAATAAAAAATGAAAGTTGGTATGTAGAAATTCTAAATAAACCACAGTACATGTACAATTATTTTTCTATGCATTATGAAGAAAGTTAAAAAGACCTGGATGGTCATTTTGTCGAATCACTGAGATTTCAACATAATACACACACTTTTCTTCGTGTTCCAAACACTTTGTTTTATACATTTTAACCTGACAATCTTCATTATTTAGTGTCTAACATAAGGTAATGCACTTGCAATTGAAATAACTGTCACTTAATTTTCGCTTAGTAGTGGACCTTTAAAACATTGTTCACATTTAAGCCTTTCACATTTTTAGCTCGACTTCGCAGAAAAGTGGTGCTATCCTACTCGCCTCTGCGTCGGTGTCCGCGTTGGTGTCACACTTTGGTTAAGTTTTTCGTACCACCCCACTTTACCATCATAACCTCCATCAACAGACAAGAGAAAATAACTCGGTCTGTCGGGTTTTGTCAGAACTATGGCCCTTTTTGGACTTGGAAAGTGCATTGAGCTTGGTTAAGGTTTCGTACCACCCCACTTTTCTTCAAAACCATTATAGACATTGCTTTGAAACTTACAATACTTATTTACCATCATTACTTCCATCAACAGACAAGAGTACATAATTCTCAAAAGTTTTTAGTCAGAATTATGCCCCTTTTTTGACTAAGAAAATACATAATATACGGATAAAATCCATCATTGACTTAACCCTTTCAGATATTGCTTTGAAAGTTGGGATGCTTGTTTGCATCATTACCCCCATCTGTAGGCAAGAGAAGGTAACTCTGTCAAGGATTTTTATTTTAAATCAAGGCCCTTAATCTACTTTGAATCTCAGTTAAGTTTTTCGTTTTTAATATACTGAAAGGATAAACGCAGGGTAAACATTTGAGGTGATTTAAAGTGATGTGTTTGATAATATATACAAAATTTTATATGATTATAAAAAAGCCATCTTTGATCAACAAATTACCAAAATGTCATTAGATTTTGACCAATAATTCATTAGTAATTGAAGCACATTTGACGGTATCCTCCAATATCGCAAAGTGAAATCGACTGACTCGTCCCGACCTAGGTCGGTCGGAAACCCTTCCAGTTTCTCTCAAACGACGGACAAGACGTTCTATGGTAGAAACATTCACACTGAACTGCATAGCAACCGTTGTTGTTGCCTCTGACCTTGCATAAGCAATGCAATAGGCTGACCCCTCTGAACTTCTGTCAGACGCACCGTGATTGCAAGAGTTTCAAATTCAATGTAAATAGTGGAAAGCGATGTGTATACTTCAAGAGTATCAAGTGGTATGACCAGATGTTTTTGACAAACTTGTCATCATTATTCTGCACGTGTTTTTTATCACTTTCTCTATGTGGCATGGTGCAATGCACGGTTGAGTGACTTTAAGCACCGGTTTTAGTGACGATAGTCTTCTGACGGGTTTTCATAATTATAGGCCTAGCATTAAAAAATTGTTGCATATATTGTTACCCTGCGTTTCTTTATCCTTTCAGTATATCTTCCATACTATCAAACATATTAACTTCAAACTTGACATACTTGTTTCTTATGGTAATACATGTACATACAAGTGAAGCAAGTCACATAACTGTGTTAAGCATATTTGCATAGTTATGCCTCTTTTGGTACTTAAATATGTGATGTGAGGTTCAGTCGCTTTTGCCAGCCACTACCTTAAGCCTTTATGATAGAAATAATGGAACTGTACATGTACTTTTAAAGTGTTTTGAATAGCCGAGTGAGCTGTCATCGGACAGCCCTTGATCGGACATTAAATGTATTTTAAGCAGATAAATCCATCAACGTAGTTGTTAAATTTAATTAAACATGCTTCATTAAACTTGAATTATGACCCTTTCTGACTTAGGAACTCGGTCAAAATTTTCATTCTTGTCCACTTGTTGACTTAACCATTTGAGATATTAATTTGAGTTGGAATACTTGTGTACCACCATGACACCTATCTGTAAGCAAGAGAAGATAACTCTGTGAAAATATTTCTTGATTTGTACTTAGAAATTCCTAACTTAAGTCTTGTGAGCAACTGGCACTGTACACATTAACCACTCAAAGTATCAATCTACAACTTTGCTGTAGTATTCAGGGATATCAAACATTCAAGTTTGGTAACTATTGACTTAATATCTTGCTACTTGTGGCCCTTGTTTATCCTTGTATTGACTTGAACAATCAAAGTTTTGTTTTATTGGCAAGCACTTAAAACGTCGAGCGCACTGTCCTACTGACAGCTCTTGTTTAAAAACCTTTCCAACTGCGTTAATTATTGTATTCTGGATGTTTTCTGTATGTTATATAAATGATGGCATTTTTTTTCCCATTATTATTTGTCTTGTAGGCCAGTTGAAGATGTACCTTAGTGTACTTTAGTGACTTTAGATCTTTCAATTAGGAAAAGATATAATCAAACTTCAACTGCTAGAGAATGGCTAAGCACATAAGTTTAGAAAATGACTTACCATGCTGACTAAAGCACAATAAACTAACCTTGTATTTAATGTGATTATAATAGTTATGTGTAGTAAATATTTTGATACAGGCTGAAGCTTAACTTTATTCAAACTTATTCAAAAGGATCAACAAAAGTCTCCTAAAGTTGAGAGAGTTCTCAGACAGTCCTTCGACTGTGTATGTTATGCCAATACCATCCTAAATAATGAACTTGTAAATATTTAACTAGGTGCTTTATTGCAAAGATAAAAAAGAAAACAAAAATGCTTTATTGCTCTACACATTCAAACTTGATAAACACAGATCTCTTACCGGTAGACTTAATGATTTGATTCAAGGGACTAACTAATACATTCAAATAGCTTGAAAACGGAAATGTCGGGAATAACTCTACCTAGAATGGGCTTCAACCAGCTTACCAGGTTTCATAGACAATTGTTGAACCCATATTTAGCAGATCACTGACGGAAAGATTGGATGAAGAAAAACATCTGGGTAGATGTCGAAGGAAAAGATATTACAGCAATCTTTGAATTTAACACGAAATAATGCAAAATCATCAGTGAAGCATTACCGCAAAGTCAAGCAATACATGCAACCGACAATTATAACACATTGTAACACATTCTATAATGAAATTTAAGGACAAATAAGACTCAAATTAACAAACGGCGCGAAGATAAGGGAAAAAAACAATTATTCATTATTCATTGTCTTGTAGACCAATTGAGGACGTACCATTGCAAGAAGTAGTAGTAGAAGGAGAAAGAGTAAGTGACTTTAGATCTTTCATTTAGGAAAAGATATAATCAACCTTCAACTGCTATAGAATTGCTAAAGACATAAGTTTAGAAAATGCTTCATTTTTACTGACTTACCATGCTGACCAAAGCACAATAAACTAGCCTGTATTTAATATGATTATAATAGTTATGTGTAGTAAATATTTTTGTACAGACTGAAGCTTAACTTTATAACTTCAAACTTATTCAAAAGGATCAACAAAAGTCACCTAAAGTTGAAAGAGTTCTCAGAGACTGTGTTTGTTATGTCAATACCATCCTATATAATGAACTTGTAAATATTAAACCAAGTTCTTTATTGCACAAAAAAGAAATTTAAAGTGCTTTATTGCTCTACGCATTTAAATTTAATAAGAACAGATAACTTACCGGTAGACTTAATGATTTGATTCAAGGGACTAACCAATACATTCAAATTGCGTGAAAATGGAAATGTCGGGAATAACTCTACCAAGAATGGGCTACATCCAACTTACCAGGTTTCATAGACAATTGTTGAACCCATATTTAGCAGATCACTGACGGAAAGATTGGATGAAGAAAAACATCTGGGTAGATGACAAAGGATAAGATATTACAGCAATCTTTGAATTTAACACGAGACAATGCAAAATCACCAGTGAAGCATTACCGCAAAGTCAAGCAATACACGCAACCGACAATTATAACACATTATAACAGATTCTATAATGAAATTTGAGGACAATTAATACTCAGATTGACAAATTTGTGACCAGACTAAAATTAAGAGCAAAGGACTGCCGTTATGGGGACAAGGGAGATGAGGAAATGTTTCAGAGAAAGAATAGTTTTGGCACCAATGGTGCGAGGATAAGGGGAAAACAAAGAAGCGAAACTCTATCCAAACAGTGCATAAATTAAATATACGAAATGTAGTTGCGAACAATTAAAAAGCAATGAATCTTGAAACAAACCCAACAATGTTCATGCAGTTCCAAGGTCAAAACAAAAACACAGCAAGAAACAAACCAAAGAGCAGCAACAACATTTAAGCTCAATCAATGTGGAAACATAGGAGCTCGATGTCGGGATTATGCTTTTTTCCGGCTTTGTTTTGTCTTTTTACATTTATCTAAGAAAGCGGTGGACAAAAAAAAAGGGAAAGCCAACAAAACAATGACACCCTTTTATTATTTTTATTTTGACACTCATGGACATTCTCAATTTTAATGGACAATTAATACAGACGCTTCATAAAAAACCCTACCCATTTTAAGCCACCACCTATTTTACATTAGAGTCCGGTCCAGGTCACATTGGAAACGGAGAACCATTTTAAGGACTCTAGCATTGGTATAACAGGCTATCCTCTTTTTTTTATCTACCGGGTACTTCAGTGGTAAAATATAAAAGTAAAGATCCGGGGAAAATAAGATCATATTTTGTTAGCTTGGTTCTTAGATAAATGTAAAAAGACAAAACAAAGCCAGAAAAGGCATAATCCCGACATCGAGCTCTTATGTGTGGAAACTGTGGATTTAAAATTCACACAATCTGAGAAAAACAATGTCAAGCATGTTGAGATAAGCCACAAAATGCAAACTTCTAAATCATTTCAGAATGATGTGCAGATAACATCTACAACCAGTTTATGTAATTGCATAAACAATCACCAAGACTATGTGAAGGACATTAATTCTGGTGTCTGTGGTTCTTAGCTTGACTTTATGAAGAATATGTAGAGCCATTACAGTCGCTTATGCGTCGGCGTCACAGTTTTGGTGAAAGTGTACTATGGTACAGGGAACTATCACAAAATTCCTTTTCAAAAGCATTTTTCTAACACACTGAACAATTTACAACAAGAGCTGTCCCTCACAAGTGACGAATGCCCCTGAAAGAGGTGCCTCACAGTCTGTGTCCTCTCCATGTGCGCAATAAATGTGCTATGTAATTTTAAAATCCTTCCATGCATGACAGAGTAACCATGCATACAGTTTTCCATTACTTTAAACACTAAGTGTGACCTTGACATTTGAGGTAGGGACTTGGGTCTTGCACGCGACACATCCGCTTGATTAGTGCAAAATATTTGTGACCAAATTAGTATTTTCTTTGGGTAGAATCTCGCTTAACGTCAAAAATAGAAACCACCTTTCCGTGGTGAAACAGAGATTTAGGTAGAAACATCTAAAGACAATATATTTTAACTAAGAACCTGTAATATAACATAAAAAGAATGTATTTACTGTTCCATATCGTCAGTCGCTCAAGTTTAAAAGAAAGTTATCAGCTAATGTTTCCTTTCACAGTTTCGTTTGTTTACTCCCTCCGCCATATTTATATGCTACCACGGTAGTGAAATGTGTACGCTGAAAATGACTATATCCCGTAACGTTCTGTACGTAAAATAGTCGGACGTTTGCTAGTTTTATAAATGATGGTGATTGCGGACAAATCGAACTTTTTTCCTGATAATAGAGAACACAAGTCAGAAAATTTACTACATTCTGCAAGTTTATTTTCCTATCTTACTTATATTTTGTAAATCAACATAAGGCCTTAAAATATGTCTGTTTCCTGTACCAGTAATATTTAAAAACGATGGGTTGGTAGGTTGGGGTTCTGTTTTATGTTGTTTTTTCAAGCGAACTTGTAATTTGATGAGCCCCGTGCATGCCGTGGATCAACCGAAAACCCAAAAAAAAACCAGAAATACTTTACAATTTATGTATTAACGAGAATGTTTGATTGAAGAAATTTTGCAAGTATCAAATTATCAGGTGAATTTGTGTTTTCCTCCGTAAAATTGAAATATTTAGTTTGTATATTGAAGCCAAGATTCCGCCGAAAATATTCCCACCAAATCGACATGACCAAGTGCTTCAATAGGACACGGTCGTGAACAAATGAATGCAGTTCAAGCACATGGCAGGCATATACAAGTATGGCAAGTGCTGTTAAAATTATAAAGATAAAAATTGCTGTCCTCCTTGCGTAGTTTTGATATTTAAATTTTAAATACTGACGAACAGCCTACAGTACACATTTACGTCGCGTAAGCTTGTCCGCAGTTAGCCGTTCACGGTCGTGTAAGCTATTTATTGGTATTTATCACGTGACTTTAGCGAGATGTGTAAACTTAGGTAGTGCATGTGTTTATAATTCGTCAAAACTCTTATTTTGATGTATTGCGAGATACAAATGGAATAAATTATGTGGAAATGGTATTCTTTAAAGGTATCGTCAACAAGTTACAGAAATATTAATTTTATTAAGACTTTTGACGGTTTAAAGCCGCCGCCGAAAATTTGGGAGGAACGCTCACCATAGAAAGCCGTGCTTCTATGTTTACGTAGAGGAGAGATATGCCCTACAAACAATAACACCATATCTCGACGCGCGTACATTGTTGGACACTCGTCTTGATGTACTAGATATTTGTGCCAAATTATTTTAAAATCCTTCAAAGCATGATAAAGTTATAGTCCGGACACAAATGTGTGCATATATACAGGATTCCATAACCTATAAACTCTAAGTGTGACCTTGACCTTTGAGGTAGGGATGTGGGTCTTGCACGCGACACGTCGTCTTGATGTGCTAGACATGTGTGCCAAGTTATTTTAAAATCCTTCAATGCATGACAAAGTTACAGTCCGGACACGAATGTGTGCATATATGCATACATAGAGGAATCCGTTACCTTCAAACTCTAAGTTTGACCTTGACCTTTGAGCTAGGGACGTGGGTCTTGTACGCAACACGTCGTCTTGATGTACTAGACATTTGTGCCAAATTATTTTAAAATCCTTCAATGCATGACAAAGTTACAGTCCGGACACGAATGTGTGCATATATGCATATATAGAGGAATCCATTACCTTCAAACTCTAAGTATGACCTTGACCTTTGAGCTAGGGACGTGGGTCTTGTACGCGACACGTCGTCTTGATGTGCTAGACATTTGTGCCAAGTTATTTTAAAATCCTTCAATGCATGACAAAGTTACAGTCCGGACACGAATGTGTGCATATATAGAGGATTCCAAACCTTCATACTCGAAGTGTGACCTTGACCTTTGAGGTAGGGATGTGGGTCTTGTACGCGACACGTCGTCTTGATGTGCTAGACATGTGTGCCAAGTTATTTTAAAATCCTTCAACAGTGTTCAATGCATGACAGAGTTACAGTCCGGACACGAATTGTAAGTGGGGACGCACAGACGGACGGACGGACGGACAGACAGACAGACAGACGGACAGACAGACAGACGGACGGTGCGATTTTAATATGCCACCCTTCGGGGGCATAAAAATCATAAAAGCTAATTTTGAAATAGCCCAGCAGCTCGAAACTAGCTAAATTCTACAGGCAAAATAAGAGAATACCAAATGTATTAAAACTAGAACAACTAAAGAATAGTTTACTAAATCAAAATGAAAATAAAAGAAAAACAAAAACTAGCAAAAAAACTTATCCTACCTTGATCAAGACTAATGGAGTCTACATCATGATCATGTTAAAATGTGTCTGTGAGCAGGTCGTCATGAATATAAAATGTTCCCGCCCATAACTCTCGATTTTCACGGGAGTCACGGGGATTGTGATAAAAGACGAGAAACGAGTATTAACCCGCGAAACTAAGTTTGACAAATAGAGGCCTGTCAAAGTGGTTTGGCATTAAATTACACAAAACGGGCAAATTTTCTTTGACGTTTTTAATGAACGAATTTTAATGGAATTTACATGAAAAAAAAGAAGAAAGATGTAGAAAACAATGCACTAACTTTTAAAAATAAAAAAGGGGAGCGGTGGTGTAGAGGTTAAGGTGTCGGCCGCTCATCCCGGATGTTGCGGGTTCAAGCCCCACTGGGGTCACGACAGTACCTCCTCATATGACACCAGTACTGGTTTTTCCAGGAAGCGGACTCGAGAGTGACTCAATAAGCTGCAAGCATTCTTCACAATCGAGTTAAAATAAATTAGTATAAACTAAAAATAAAATCAGACAAATAACACAACTATTAAAAAAAGACAAAATATTACTTACAGCGAAAATGAGGCCCGTATGTCAGCCTCACCCAATCATGTTATAGACAATGGTTAACCTAGCCATAAGGCTAGTTATTAAAACAAACGCTATTCTATAAAAATAAAACAAAATAGAAGACACTATTAGAAACAGTTGCTGTTATTTCGACAAAACATTTGTGCATTATTGCGAAGCAGCCTGATTTTCTAACATAATTAGGTCAATGGTTAGACTTTGGTCTTGACTCATAGCTTCGATATAGGTTGCGCCTGCGTGCCAGTGCGTTATAAAGCTTTTTGCATGCGTGCAAAACACTTGCATGACACCCTTGCTGTTGTTTTTGAGCCTCTTGTCTGGTTTGAAACAGTAACTGTGAACTCACCGGATACAGGTAGTTATGAAGCGTGCTTAGCTTTATTTTGCTTTCTCTCAATATGATTTTAACAAAGGACTTGCATTTAGTTTACGATTTTGGTGTTCATCCATTACATTAACATCTGTTCCACTATCTTGCTCAGTACGAAGAAGGATGTCATTTATTACAATTGGTACCGTTTTGTCAAAATCGTTTTTTTCTGTTGACTTCTGTTTACTTATTCTTCCAATGCTTTCTTCCTCAAAACTAACGAAATACAAATGTAGAACTAACGTCATTGCAGAATTAGATTAAAAATACTTATTACTCAGTCAAACAAATCAAGGCGTACATTAAGGTAGCGCACAATTTATTTCAGTGGGTGGGGTGTTTCATTTCTTCTTTTTATATCAAACATTTTTATCCTGGTTGAGATGCCATACCGTTGTTGTATACTTACACTATTAGTTCAGGTAAAGAAATATTTGAAGTAGTGAATTATAATGAAGAACAGATACATTTTGACATGTTAGCTTGCTCGTTGACAAACAAAAGACTGTGTGAAAGAATCAGTGATAATGAAGCTACCTAAACATAGTTTACACCACTTTCAACCCACTCATGTTTAATTTTACTGTATAAAATACATACTTTGAAAAATATCTTCTGTACAAACACAGCGGCTGTCTTACAACAAATCTCTAGGGTTTTTATTTTTTTTACAATGGCTTGGTACACAGACATTTCCACAACAAGAGTTTGTTGATAGTGGTGTAAACTATATTTTAGTCCTTTATTTCCGCTGATTCTGTCACACAGTCTTTGTTGGTCAACGTGTCAGAAAATGTTTAAAAATGTATCCGTTCTTCATTCATATTTTTCTTTACATGAATTTTAAGTGTCAGTATACTACAATAGTAAGGCATCCATACCAAATGAAACCCGTTTTATTTTAAAGGAAAAATATCTTTTTTAAAAACATGCATCCCACCCACTAAAGAAAATAGTGCGCTGCCTTCAACATAATTATAAGCATTGTACATTTACCCAGGGTAAACATCCGGACGAAGAGGTTGACATGCATCTGTATTGTCGGAACATATTACGGAAACTTCACAACATTTATTCATTCTAACGGTTACAAAAGAACGACCTACCTGTAACTAACTACAGCAACTTGATACTCTAGTTGATAGGGACATACAAATGGAGTACATTAGAAGGGACATCATGCAGGAAGGCTACATTTACCCCCAATCGTCTCCTTTTTGTAAAAAAGTAGTTCCGGTAGACCTATATGATATAAGTGAATGGTATGGATTTTATTTCAATGAGAAAAATCAGAACTTCCTCAATTAGTTAGCATAAAATAAACTAAACTGCCAGTTACTGTTTGCTACGGTAAAGAAACAAATTGAGAGAAAAGTAGAAAAATGACTAAATCGTTTTAAATCCAATTTTTTGTCGTACATTATTGGATGTTATGACCCTGAGGGTATTACCAAGTATAGTGGCAAGTTTCTATTATGCATAATAGAAACTCGCCACAGTACTTGGTAATATCCTCAGGAGTATATTATAGTCAATCACCAAAGCTTCTATCCTCCAAGCACTGAAATTTATCTACCAAAGCGTACAAACTCACGTTATACAATACTAGTATTCACTATTTTTCAGCAACTACATGTATTTAAAATTTGCGGATAAGTCAATCACGAAAATATTTCGCGTTATCTTCTTATTTTTGTTTATATCTTAGTGCTCAATATTGACAAGTTTACTACCTTAATAAATAGAAACACGAAATCTTAACAAGTTAATCAGTGGATGGACGTAGCCCGTTTCCTCAAAGGATTAAGCGACGAACCTGTATCTGCGGAGGAAACTTGCTTGCAATACTCAATGTGATAATGCTGTCACTAGACTTCTTGTTTAGGTGCTAACAGACTCGGATCTGAATCTTGTTGGTATCTGAACAAACTAAACGTACTTTTTAGGACATATTGTAACGGACGTTATTCATGTAAATGATGTACGTTATTAGAACGTTAAGTCGCGTTTAAGGTAGTAGACTCCTAATAAAAACCTCCACTTGAAACTCGTCAATTTTAATGCACTAGCCTAGGTTGTTAAGTACAGAACTATAGATCTTTTGAGGTTTTCCCGGCGTAGGTTCAAATCCAGCCGGAACCACACCTTTTTTTTTACTTTTTCTTTTTGTTTTCATTATTTTGCATTTTTCTACATACATGTATGTTTATATTGTTTTTAGACTAAAAAGAAATTAAATATTTTTTACACATAAGTATTAGCTTATTTGAAGATTTTATTACTTGCAGACCCGGATCAAATCGCCGATGGAAATTTTCAAACTCTTAAATAGAGACGGTAAGACATTGTGATTTTTTGGCATGCTGTTCCCAAAATGTTAAAGATAATTATAAATAAAGAAAAAGTCATTCCCCATTCCTAGAAATTGTTGACTTTTCTTAAAAACTTTGATAATCAAAATTGAGCATGGTCAAAAAAGTACATGAAAATTGTAATATTATCTGATTATTTCATAATTTCTTTATAAAACTTGTTGATTATATGGTAAATGGTGTATCATTTCTGAAATAAGATATAGTTCTTGTTACTCTGAGACCAAATATGTACCAAATTATTGAATAATAAATGAAATACATGCATTTCTTATATCTCGCGAGATGTCATTTTATAAATACATGCAATCCAAAATGGGGGTAGGGTTATTCAAATTCCTATAATTAGTTTTTTCGCGGTAAATTTCTTTTAAAACTTGAAATTATACAGATTAAGAAAATATTAAGCCTATCATGATTTGATATAGTGCCCATTACGGGTCTACTACCATAAAACTTTTTATTATGCTCCCTTCGAAGAAGAGGGGTATATTGGTTTGCAGATGTCGGTCGGTCGGTCGGTCCGTACGTCCGTGCGTCCGTCCGTCTACCAACTGGTTTCCAGATGATAACTAAAGAATATTTGGGTCTAGAATCTTGAAACTGAATGTGGAGGTTGGTCATGACCAGCAAAGGACCCTTATTGTGTTTTAGGTCAGTATGTCAAAGGTCAAGGTTACAGTGACCCGGAATAGTAACACGGTTTCCGGATGATAACTTGAAAGCGCTTGAGGTCAGTAGGTCAAACTTCAAGGTCACACAGACCCGAAATTGTAAAACGTTTTCTGGACGATAACTCGAGAAGGCTTGTGACTTGATGTTGAGCTTGATCATAACCAATACAGGACCCCTATTGATTTTGAGATTAGTAGGGCAAAGGTCAAGGTCACAGTGACCCGGAATTGTAGAATGGTTTCGCTCAATAACTTCAGTTAGGAGTGACCAATTGCAATGCAATTTGGTTTGTAGGTAGTTTGTTGGAAGAGGAAGCTTGGGATTACATTTAGGGTCACAATGGTCAAGGTCACTGTTTCTAAAAATAAAAATATGGTGTCCGCTTTATTATATGAATTAGGAGTGACCAATTGCAACGAAACTTGGTGTGCAGGTAACTTGCATGGAGAGGAAGATATTTTTTTTAGAGTGATCAAAGGTGACCTTTTTTCACTAGGGTCAAAGTCAATGTTAAATTCTAATATTGTTCTATGGAGATGACTGTTTTCTTTTTCTTTTTAGATTTTTTTTTGATTCTACAATTTCTACAGACGCCATTTTCACAATTTTAACTTATATAGTACCTTTACTTTAAAAACTGTTCCTTGCATAATACAACTTTTGCATCAAGGGGGCATACAGTCGACTCTCGTTATCTCGATTTTTTTTTTTTAGGAGCGAAGAAAATAAGTCGAGATAACTAAAAATCGAGATAACCGAAGTTGGATAAAATATGCGGAAGGGGGGGAAGGGGGGTAGGAAGATTATTGTTGATAGAAAGACGTTTGCTTCTTTCTACCATCTTATGATCTGTGTAATACACAGGTTGTAAAAACGAAACTAGCTCGTAGGGTTTAAATCAACTAAATGTTCAATTCATCTGATTTATGTTGCCTTGCACCTCGGTGCCGAAAGATTGAATTCCCCCCGGGTCCTTCTCCAAAACTCTCAGCGTTTGCCGATCCAGATATCCTCCCGACTGGCACTCGGACAAGTTCATGACTTCCGCCCTCCGACATGACTCTTCCGTTTTTTTCAATATCGAGATGTTATCTGTCTAATTTTTCTCAGTTTTAACACAATTCAATACAAATTACCAATTCCGCATATTACACAGCTCACGTCGCAAACAAAAAATTGATTAATTTTGGGTCGTTAACCGAATCACTGAGTGAATAGCCGCGCGTGGTGTTTTTCGCACCTCTGACAGCAGACGACAATTGAGCGAATACAATCGCGTGCAGCTTTTCGCACCTTGTTTAGCAGGTGATAAATGTCAAATCGAGATATTGGATGTCAAAACAGAGGAAATTTCATAGTTGGGGATCAAAAATTTAGTCGAGATAACCAAAAAATCGAGATAAACAAATCGAGATATCCGTAGTTGATTTATATAGAACAAGAAGGGGAAAAATCGGGACCGAGAAAATCCAGTCGAGATATCAAAAAATCGAGATAACCGTAGTCGAGATAACGAGAGTCGACTGTATATGTTTTACAAACAGCTCTTGTTTTTAACATTGTACACATTTAAAGACATATTGCAAAATACTTTATAGTTAATTTTATAATTAGTAAAATTGTCATTGTTTCCTTCATAGATCTTACTTATTTAAGACAGTATTTTTACGTGATAAATAGCGTCCGTCACGGCTTGTGAATGTTCCAAGAATAGGTGTTAATCAGTCACGGTTGAAGCATACTGTTGACAAATGTTTACATATGATATATCAAATGAACAAAGTTAGGTTAGTATTTATATACTTCTACATAATTTCAAACTCGCGAGCTCTGTATTTTTATATACTTTCATAATCATGGTCATGAGGAATTTTTAGTGACGCATTCTAATGAAAGTCAGACTATTTGTGCAGTTTTGTCAACTAATTTCCAACTCCTATTACTGACCTTGATTATGTCACACTTAGAGGTTAAAGGTCAAATTCAAGAATATCTTTGTCCGGAGGATTTCATGCATGGAGGGATTTTGATGTAGCTTGGCACAAATGTTTACCACCATAGGCTACCCTTGTTTTTAGAATAACTTCCCTTTGTTGTTACTATAAATAACTTATATTGCAACGTTTTTATTACTGGCCGTAGAGAAAAATCGAAACCACTTTTATGTGGTACAACATGCATGTTACATCTAATATTTAGGTGTATTTTGACCTATCTCTACTTGGTAAGGAGTAAGCCCTTTTGACATATGGCGGCACGACATGTTGCACGTGGGCATCTAGTTTATTTTAAGAACGTTGTTTATCTAATTGTAAAAAACTGTCATACTTCGACAATAAACCTTATTAAAACGATGTTTGCCAACAAATAAGATAGTCCGTACAGCTGATCGTTAGATAGATATCTTTATTTCTTCCACATCTGGGAGAGCACAGGGACCACCCTCCCTTTCCAAGGTTCAGTATCATTCCATGCCAACGAGCAGTAACGTAGAATACTGAACGAACTCTCTAAGGCAAAGTGAACGGGGCAATATGAAAGTATGTAACAAAACCATATATGTATGTCTATAGATATACATATCTGTTTTTTTTGCAAGCTGATTACACAATTACCCAAACGTGCCATGTCCCTTTGGAACAAATATTTTATATTGAGATGACGGCACACAAGATATTTCAACAGACAAGACAGTCATTAAATAATTTTAAGTAGATGTCGGCATTGATACACACAGGAAATTTTATAATTGTTATGTTGACGTGTTAAGGCAGACAAAACGGGGGTAAACGTTAGTTGCAATCGATTGCTTAGTTAGTGGTGAAGTGAATATAGGAGGGCTCGAACAGAAGACTCTTGACAACTAGTCTACCGCGTTACCACGGATTTACTTCTAAATACAATATATACATCAAAACAAACATTTTCATACTTTAGTGTAGATATCTAACATGGCTGTAAGGGGTAAGAGAAACAACGATGACCAGGAACAAGACCCTGACGTGGACAGTGGATACGCTGGGCTTATACTAGCTGGTAATATAGGCTTCTTGTATTTTCAGTTACAGTCGACTCTCGTTATCTCGATTTTTTTGGGACCGAAGATAATAAGTCGAAATAACGAAAAATCGAGATAACCGAAGTTGAGTAAAATATGCTCGATAGGGGATAGGAGGGGGGTAAGGAAGATTATTGTTGTTAGAAAGATGTTTGCTTCTTTCTACCATCTTATGATCTGTGTAATACACAGGTTGTAAAACGAAACTAGCTCGTAGGTTTAAATCAACTAAATGTTCAATTCATCTGATTTACGTTGCCTTGCACCTTGGTGCCGAAAGATTGAATTCCCCCCGGGTCCTTCTCCAAAACTCTCAAAACTTTGCCGATCCAGATATCCTCCCGGGTTGGTTACCGGGCCCTTCTCTAGATTGTTCGACTTGCGCTCGGACAAGTTCATGACTTCCGCCCTCCGACATGACTCTTCCATTTTTTTTCAATATCGAGATGTAATCTGTCTAATTTTTCTCAGTTTTGACACAATTCAATACAAATTACCCATTCCGCATATTACACAGCTTACGTCGCGAACAAAAAATTTAATTAATTTTGGGTCGTTAACCGAATCACTGAGTGAATAGCCGCGCGTGGTGTTTTTCGCACCTCTGACAGCAGACGACAATTGAGCGAATACAATCGCGTGCAGCTTGTGATAAATGTCAAATCGAGGTATCGGATGTCAAAATAGAGGAAATTTCATAGTTGGGAATAAAAAATTTAGTCGAGATAACGAAAAAATCGAGATAAACAAATCGAGATATCCGTAGTTGATTTATATAGAACAAGAAGGGAAAAAATCGGGACCGAGAAAATCCAGTCGAGATATCGAAAAATCGAGATAACTGTAGTCGAGATAACGAGAGTCGACTGTATTATATACTTTCATATGTCCACTTTGCCTTATGGAGTTCGTTCAGTATTCTATGGTACTGCACGGTGGCAAGAAAAGATACTGTACGTTGGCAAGGGAGGGCGGTCCTAGCGATCAGCTGTACGGACTATTTTATCTGTTTCCAAGCATCGTTTTAATAAAGTTGATATGAGGAAGTTTGACAGTTTTTTACAATTGAATAAACTATGGTTTTAAAATAAAAAAGAAACTTAAATCATTTTCAAGTAGATGTAAAAGAGTTTTATCTTTAAAATGGTTCGAATGTTTTAGGCACGCAATACCAGTTCTGGTTACGAAATTTATTGTTACGTATATCAGCCAAGTATTAAAAAAAGAAAAGGAATGATGTTTTGAATGTAGTCATAAAAAGAGGAAACATTTTTAGGAATGTATATCAAGTTGATTTATTCACATTTCAAAATACAAATCGTTGCCTTATTCTTAAAATGTCCTGTCTACAATTTTGCTATTTTGAGAACAATGACGTTGAACATTTTCAACTTTCATGACTTTTATCTGTTACGTCCCACTGAAATGATACTTTTGAGTTCGACAATCGGTATTTAAATGAAACAGTGACACATATCAACATTATGCCAAATGAGTTTGGAGAAAAATGAATTATTTTAGACGTCTAGTACCCGAATTCGTTCATCCGAATTGTATACATTCATATATATGAACAAAAAATGAAAAACAACTAAAAATCATAGCCGTATTTTATGAAAAAAAGAAATCTATCAGATGGAATACCGATTGCTTTCAAACAACAATAATACATTCTTCATATTGTGCTTTAATAACAGAAGTTTCTCTTCTTGTCAATATTGTTGTTTTTGTTAAAACTGGAGTTAGAGCAAACTCATTCTAAGATCATATTTAGTCATGTGACTAAGAATCTTCACATTGATTGGCTACAACACATTTTTAGACTAAAATTGATGTAACACGATGGAGATGTGATAAAATACAGGCCAAGTACCTCGTATTATAGTGGACAAGGAGCAAATACATATTGTTCAGTGAATTAAGGCAAACATATATACCATCAAAATATTGGCGAAGACCTAATATGCATAAGTTTGTCAATTTATTGAATAATGATAACCAAATAATTGTGAGAAACCTCGGAATTTTTATATACAATGCTTTCAAAAAACGTACTGAACTTGTGTACGGAAATAATAATTAATTCATAATTGTAAAATCCAGTGCTATTATAATATTCCGGTATCTAAACATTTAACATCTGAATTATCAAAATCAGTTGATGTTGTTGTTTTGTTTTTGTTTTTTTTTTGTTTTTAATTTTTCTGGCATAAACGTATAGATTTAGAATAGATTTATAATCGCCGGTTGGTTAACCTTTCTGTTTCGTTTCGTGAAGGTTGACGTCAAAACTGGACTGGAGTGAATATGAAATAACTGTTTGTATGTGAAATGTTCAAAATATTGTAAAACCTCCACTTTGGTTAAATAACATTAAGTATCATGTCATATGTATTTACATTATTATTATTTGCTGTTCGCCATAAAATTTTGTATATGTATGCCTCATGGGCTTTTTAGCCTAATGGATTTACATGAAATAAATATATATACATATTCGGGATCTCACTTTCTATGACGTCAATGTACAAAAGGAAAGTTTTGGTAGATAGAACAAAGTTAGATTAAGTCATATATGTAAGTATCTCATTTTTGACAAAATGGTAGATAGGACATTTTTAGAGTAAGGCGACGAAATCTGCGTCCATAGGAAAAGTCTTTAAAAAAGATTGCAGACGGCAACTGAAATTTCTAACCATATAATTGACGTCAACGTTTCTCCGTATAAACAACAATATTGAATCGAGTCTATACGCAATTACGAAAATGTACATGGTAAAAAAGTACGCTAGTTGTCTGAGAATTTCAAGGATCATTTATTGTTTTTTACTAACAGAATGTCATTCATTTTGTTCATATTCAATATGAAAGTATATAATAGAATAGTTATTGAACTTGCATGGCAAAATATTACTTGCAAGCTCGTTGTTCCCGCCAAATCAATTCGTTCCATGTACACTCAACAACTTTAAAAACGCACCACTATTTGAATTTCAATAATTCGGTTAAAAACCGTCAAATGTAAAATGAAACGATAAATATCATCTTTGTACAAGGTTACATAACTATTCCAACAGTTTGCACTCACATTTTGTCAGCATATTTTCTGCAACAGAATAACATCGCTTGCTTGGATTGGCCTTCGCTCTCCCCAGACATGGCTCCAATTGAATGTTTGGTGATGAAATGGCTATATCCATATTATAAAATCTAGCATGATGTTTGGTTATTTTGTTCACAAAAGCTTTGTTGTGAGATGCCGTGATTTAAAGTTTCGTAATCCATGGTATTGTTATGAAAGATATTTCATGTGCTGTCTACTTTCTTCAGGATGTTTCGTGATGTACTGTTTAATCATTGGCTGCATCAAGGCATATGGGATACTTTATACCGAAATGGTGTCGTACTATGGTACTGGTCCGGAAGTACAGCATTGATTGGGAGCTTGGCTCGTCTGCTACAACTTGGACTGTGTTTGTATTATGCATTGATTCTCTTTCAAAAGTTAAAATGAAAAGATACTAGCTTCTACTGTGAAAATTGGACAAAGATGAAAAAAAGAAAAGAAAAACAACTTTATCTCAAATTTTGATTCAAAATTGCTGTAGATGGATAGAAAATGATCTAACTAAGAAAATGAATACCCACAACACTATGTTTATTTTAAAAACAAAAATTATACAGTCATTTTTCCATTTTATGTAATGTTCTTTCACCGGTAAATGAGGGGAAATATGTATCTCAGAAGATGAGAAATTGGAAATAGCTTTATATTTCAGCGTGATTATTCACTGTCACTGTCAATCATGTGTATGATACTTTTGTATGGAGGACGGCTGTGAAATTATGGGACTTTCGTTAGAATTTGTGATAACTGCTGTGCTTCATTTCTTGTAGTTAAAAAGTAGTTCGGCAAAAACAGTTAAAATAAAAATGATATTTTCACTGCTTTGAAACAGTGAAATACCAATTCTATTTCACCGATATATTTCAATATGTCACGAAAAGCAAAAAATAAATAGAGAATATTAGGCTACTGTCTTTTTATAACATGTGATATCAGGTGAGGTAGATGCGGTCGGAAAAGTCGAGGCTCGCCGAGCCTTTTCCGACCGTATCTGCCGAACCTGATATCACATGTTGTCAAAAGACAGTTGACTAATATTCTATTTATCATGCAACTCTTCATATTGTATATTTTTGACACTTTTTGGGGCCTAAAATAGAATAAATACGGTATTTATAAAAAGAAAATGATTTCAAATTACTACATGTGCCTCGAAAAATAGTTCTACATTTCAAAGGACCAAAAATATAAAAAGCGACATAAATATAGCTTTATAATTACCTTCATGAGACTATTTATAAATGTTTTTTATGTTCTAATGTAATGATATTGTTTTGCAAACAAAAATTTGCAAAAGACACACGCAAGAATTTCCAAGTAAAACACTGACATTTCAAAAATGGCGGCGTGGGCTCAACACCACTGGGGTATTCTAATTGTAAACAAACGAGGAACTTGAGAGTTGATGAGTAAAAAGTGAGCGGTTTAAAGACAGTTTTCAACTTTTGGTAGGTAGCTGATAGGTTTCATGCCATTTCAACCACGCATTAACTAGAACTTACTGTAAAAATTGGATAGTGATAAAAAAATGAAAATCAACTTTTTCTCAAATTTTGCCGCAAAATTGCTGTAGATGGATAGCAAATGATCTAACTAAGAAAATGTTTTTCTTACTGTTACATTTGTGATACTATTGTGTACTTGCCATTGAATTTAAAATCTAAAATTAAGGAGTGTTTGTCGGGTGTACATAATTCTTATGTCTGTTTCTGACATGTGTGTTTTTAATTATGTGTTTATTCCACTTGATAGTTTTGTATTTGCTTTATTTTCTTTTTAGTTTTATCGATGGCCACATTGTAAATAAGAATATGTAATTTGTTACATAACTTAATGTTAATACCTTCGTAAAATAAAAGAAATTATTATTATTATTATTATTAATACCAACAACCCTATGTTTATTTCAAAAATAAAAATCTACAGGGGATTTTCAATTTTATGGTGCCTTGCTGTTCGTTTTAAATCATTCAATCTATCTATTTGGGCGTATTTTTATGCAATAACTACACCATTAACAACGATTTGTAAACAAAAATACAAAAACGATAGGATAAATTAAATATTTTGATTACTTTTTCTCTGTGTTTGCACTTTAGGAGTCTTGCTTGTTGAACTGGAAGTAGTCCGGCATGTGGGCGTGGTTACAAAGTGTTATCACGTCAGTGACGTGATATCATTTTAAAATATCGGACGGGTGTTATCGGTCAGATTTAATGCTAGTTGCATGATAAATCTGTATACGAGTACTCAGCAGGATATTTAACAAAGTGCTGTTGAAAGTAAAAACATTAAGAATGAAGTATGTTCAGTTGAGTCTGATTTTTTCCCCACAGCTCCTGTTGCAAACCTGCTAAGCAGAAAGTTTACATTCCGGCAGGTGGCGTTTGTGGGTGGCGTACTTCTCTGTATGGGGCATTTCCTGTCTGGGTTTGTACGAGAGATGGAAGTATTGTACTTGACTTTAGGGGTGTATGGAGGTATGTAGTATATCATCTGATAATGCATTTGGAATACATTTGGGTTGGGATAGATTTAGTAGCTATTCAAACGCGGGTACAATGTATATGACCGCAAGATCTCGGCCAAGTTCAAGTATGGGAAATTTACCAATTTTTCTAGAGTTATTGCCCCTGATAGATCAAAATATGGCCACATTTGACCTATTTTTCTACAGATTTGCTGATATTATTATAATTTGCTATATTTTCTTAAAACAACATGTCCTCTGAAACCAATTGGCACAGATGTTCCTTACATAAAACTCTACAAAAGTTGTTCTATTCCAAGCAGAACTCTGGTTGGCATGGTTACCGAAAAGAAAATGTGTAAAAATTCATCTTGTCAAGAACTCCAAGGCCAGACCTCAATATTTGGTATTATCTAGTGGACTTCTACCAAGGTTGCTTAATTATATCCCTCGGTCTAAAATAGGCCCCGCCCTAGGGAGATTCCTCTCCATAATTTCAAAAGTCCATAGCTTAAATAGTTGGCGTCTCTCTTGGTAATGCCTACGACTATTCCAGTTATGTCCCTGTGCTCAAAACTGATCTATTTCTTGTTTCGAAGCTACAGTAATGAAATTTGTACCATGTGTACATGTTTGCAAACAAACTTTAATATCAAATCTGGATGAATTTCACTATGATCTTTGGACCAACTTCCTTGTTTTTGACACAAATTACAACTAAACTTCGGCAAAAAGATGGTCCGCGTGTAATTATTTTTCGAAAGCAATACCAATCATTCTATTCCAGGTCTCGGATATGGGTTGTCTTTTTCTCCTTGCGCAACAATTATTAGTTACTACTTCAAGAAGCACAGAGCTCTAGCGAACGGTATTGTGGTATCTGGGAGTGGAATTGGGGCTCTAACCTATCCTGCTTTATACAGGTATGTATCTAGAAACATAATATGTGTGTCGTGGAGTTGGACAGGTGCTTGAAATACCTTTAGCTTTGCACAGCTACATGATAAAACTACTGGCCTAAAAGAGTGCTTGCTTTTTCAGTTTTTTACATATTTTTTATCTAGCGTTACTCATTTTCATATCACATTGTTTTCAATCAATTGACTATTTTTTTCTGCCAGAAATATAGATCGTCTCAAAAGTTGACCAATTACTGATGTTAAACAAACATGTCGTTTTCATGGGGTATGTCTGTATTTTAGATGGCCCATTTTAGGTGGCTTGTGGATAAATATGGCTTACCTGGAGCATTCTGGATAATTGGTGGTATTTTATTGAACGTTTGCGTAGCAGCATGTATCTTTAGACAACCCCCGCTACTCATGAAAGAAATGAAACAAACACAAATAACAAAGCGAAGACAAGAAACCCGAGAAACTTTGTTGAATGGCCAACATTCAGATGAAAAGGAAGACAACGAAACAACAGAGAAATGTTTTGGATTAGATTTTCGTTTTTCCTTGTTTAAAAATCCACGATTTACTATGTATTGTGTGGGCTTTGTATTCTGTTTGAGCGGCTTTGGGAATAACCTGATTCTAATACCAGCACATATCAATGCCCTTGGTTATGACGATAGGTATGCGGTTTATGGCGTGACAATCATGGGTGGATGCGAGGTTGTGGCTAGAATATCATTCGGTTGGTTAGCTGACCAAAAACTTGTGAAAAGAAAGCATATATTTCTTATAAGCATGTTTATTGCCTCTGTATTTTGTTTCGTAACACCTTTGTTTAAAAGTTTTGTATTTATGGCAGTATTTGCCGGCATCATTGGAACATTTCCTGGTTCGTTTTGGAGCTTAATATCTGTTCTTATAATAGACGTTGTAGGAATTGAAAATTTCACTCCCGCCTTTGGTCTTGTCATGCTTTGTTTGGCGTTTGGAGTGGTCATCAGTCAACCGACTGTGGGTAAGTTACTTTACACGTTTCTCATTTGATAATATCTTAAGTTTTCTTTGAAACTTCAATTGCAATACAAAGCTCTTTGCAACTCTTGTTTTATTTCGGAAACGACTATTCTGTACGTAAATACAGACTGAACTATACAGACATAATATACCTAATAGCTAACACAATTAAATTATGGAGCTTCAAACTCAGTGACAGTCCAGCAAAAAAGTGCGAGCTTTTCTGATGGATGATTGTCTGTCGTCCGTCAACATTTTGATTCAAATGACATCTCTTCTGAAACCACTAGGCCAATGTTGATGAAACTATGCAGGGATGTTCCTTGCATGAAGCTCTACCAAGATTGTTCAAAGAATTTGATTCCATGCAGAACTCTGGTTGCTATGGCAACAAATAGGAAACACTTTAAAAATCCTCTTCTCTGAAACCACAAGGTCTAGAGCTTAAATATTTAGCATGTTGCATTGTCTAGTGGACCTCTACTAAGATTGTTCAAATTATGACCCCCGGGTCAAAATTGACCCCGCGCGGGTGGTCACTTAGTTTTGCATAGGCTTATATAGGAAAAACTTTAAAAATCTTCTTCTCTGAAACCACAAGGCCTAGAGCTTAGATATTTGGCATGTAGCATTGGCTAGTAGACCTCTTTAAAGTTTTTTTCAAATTATGCCCCTGGGGTCAAAATTGACCTTGCCTGGGGGTCACTTATTTTACAAAGATGTATATTGGAAAACCTATTTGGTACATTGTTTAGCGATCTTCCTCCATGCAAGTGGACTTGTACCAAGGTGAGCGATAAAGGGCCATCTTGGCCCTCTTGTTATATAAGAGTTTAGCGCAGAATTTATAAATTATGTCAAGTTGAAGTAATTTTTCATAAATGGAAACTTATGTTAGAAAATTACCAGACACATTTATGTTTCAGGTTGGTTAGAGGATTACACTGGTAACTGGAATGCATCTTTTATTTTAACTGGTTTCCTTTTTCTTTTTGCTGGCCTCGTTGTTTTAATGGAGCCACTAATTGTACGTGCCTTCACAAAATCGAATTCTACTGAGATAATAGACCACATTGAAGATAGTTACCACCTTAAAGAAGACATGCTGCCGGACTCTGTTACATCAGAAGAGACTGGGTCCCTGCTGGATGGAAATGGTGTTGATGTTTCTTTTACTTCTGCTAGAATCAGTAGAATTTACAGGCCATACGACCCTGAAAAACGAAGCAAAAACCATCCAAATTTACCAGCTCCACTTTTCGATACAAACGAAATGTAACATAGTTAAGTTACTGCTCATATGGACAAAGGACTGATAAAACCATTTATGTTGTCTTATCCGTGTTGTGACAGATTTGTATATGATGAAATTACACCGTAACTATAGGCAAAATCAAAATGTCAGGGCTCTTAGTGAACGAAAGCTTTTATAATCAAAGCGCTGTGAGCGCTGATGGCTTGGGGGCTATAGATTAACTCCCATAAAAACAACTTTTGACCTTCGTAATTTACACTGAACCTTACCTAAAGCGCGGGTCGAAATGTGCATAGGGCGAAATTTAGTATATGACACAGAATGAATGATTCACAAATATATGGGTGGCAGGGAAGTTTGTTTTATTATAAAACGTACGTTAAATGAAAAATAATCACATGGTCAACAATATCAATTGTTTGAGAGAACAATAAAAATAATTCAATCTGCGCTTTGTTCAACTTCAAGCGATATCTGATGATGTGGATCGAAAATTATTGTGTACCAAGGACAAGACCTTGAAACAGAAATAAACAAAGCAATACCAACAATGAAATATAAATACAGTACTGTACAATGTGTATAACAGGGAAAACCAAAAATGATTCTTGGTTACCTTGTAGCTGTAATCGGTGAAACCGTTCACTGGGCCTTGAAATGCAGCGTCCTCGATAAATGGCGGGTGATTTTGATCACGTGAGTGCCTTCTCGGGAATGTACTTAAATTATTTTTAGGTAAATATATATGTAATCGTTCGTAAATAAGAAAGTTGTCAATGAAATAACATCAGAAATTTGAAAATCAAACTACAAACTCTTATATCGAATTCCGTACGTTTCCGTAAATTTCCGTAAATATCCGTACTTTTCCGTGATATGCATATGATTATCTTCCGTAATCAGCTAACAGCGCAGTAATTTCTAAAACAGAAAAAATTGTGTAATGCAGCCCGTAAGCTATAGACCTTTCTGCAATCGTTTGAAGTTGTATGTACTTTTTTATTTGTAATATGTTCTTCAAACAAAAGATTGATCTGGTCTGTCTTGCACTACTTTCCCAAAGCTCATGTTTACAGTTATTATTCGCACATAGCGCAGTTAAATTGTCTGTAGTGTTTGAAATGTGGTATCCTAACTTAGGCCTAGGGGACTTTCAGTCCCCAAGCTAAAAATCGTTTGACAACGTAATATCATCTGTTAACCAGACGTTGAATTGGCACCAATGATTGAGGTTTCTATACTTTATCGAATGGAATGGAATTTTCAGAGATAAACATGCAACTGTAACGTAGATTCAGAATTAACTGATATACTTTTTGGAAAAGAGTAATTGTAACTGTTTGCTAGTAATAGTTACACCTGGTATCCCGAGAATGGGAAGGTGAGTTTACATGTAAACGGCGTCATGGTGTTTTATGGTTTTATCATGGTTTACACAACGTTTACCGTACCGAGACATGTGCATCAGGAGAACTTAATCCTTGATTTTTTATCAAATATATTACTGGAAATATGGACTGTTATTCACTGGTCGAGAAAGTTTAATTACTCTTCACTGATATTTAACATTATAACAACATAATATGGGTATATTGTATTGTTGATAGATATGAACTATTTACGTAATAAAATTATAAAACTATTCAAGAAATACTGGAAACACAAGAGTATTTTATTGACCTTTTTCATTCGGTATTATCTATATAAAGACAAGGGATCACCAGGGCGTGGTTAAAATTTTGACCAAAGGAGCATAATTTGAAGAAGCTTGGTACAAGTCTACTAGACAATGCTACATATAAGATATCTAAGCTCTGGGCTTTGTGGTTTTGGAAGAGAGAACTTGAAAGGTTTTCTTATAAGTCTTTCTAAAACAAGTGTCCCCCAGTTTGGGCTAATATTGACTCCAGGGACAAAATTTGAAAAGCAAGGTAAAGGTAAACTAGACAATGCTACATACTTTATACCTAAGGTCTTGCAGAAGAAAGTTTTAAGCTCACCTGGCACAAAGCTTAGATATCTTATATGTAGCATTGTCTAATTTTGTTCAAATCATGCCCTTGGTGTCAAAATCGACCTTGTCACGAAGATCTCTTGTCTAAGCAACCAGTGACTTCCCCTTAGAACAAGTGACTTCATTACAAACCAGCAACCCCCTCAATAACAACTCAGTCCCCTAGCAACTAGTGAGTTCCGCTGGCAACCAATACTTTTCTTAGTAAACAGTGACATTCCCTAGAAACAACTATCTTTGACTAGCGACTAGCGACTTTATTAGCAACATCTTATTTTCCTAGCACCCAGCGACTTCCTAAGCAACCAATGACTTCCTTCGCAACCAGTAGCTTCCCTTAGCAACCATTGATTTCCCTTATGAACAAGTCACTTTCTTAGCAACCAGTGACTTCCTTAGCAACAACTTTGCCCCCTTGCAACACGTAAGTTCCCCTAGCAGCCAATTATTTCCTTAGCAGCCAGTTGATTCCTTAAGACCCAGTAGCTTCGTTAGCAAGCATTGACTTACATAGCAACAAGTTATTTCTGTTGCAGCCAGTGAGTTAACCTAGCAACCAGTGACTTCATTAGCAACCTTTACCATCATCTTGCCACCAGTTAACTCCTTAGCAACCATTGACTGACCCGTGTAGCTGGTGACGTTTTTGTTCACTAGCAACCAGCGACTTTCCTTAGCAACCAGTGACTTCCTTAGTAATTGACCCCATTTAGAAATAAGTGACTCCCATAGGAAAGTGCACTGGTACTCGGGTGGCCGATATAGGGCCATTATAGCCCTCTGGTTGAATTTTTTTAGGCAATATACATTGTATCTCAAAAACATTGTTGTTCCTTTATGATGCAAAACGATTTATTAAAAAGAAAAAAAGTTGGTTTGGACATGAAAATGATAAAAATATTTTTTCAGGTGATCACAAAAATACCACAATTCCTAATTTATTTTTCCTCCTAAAGTAGATTTAAATTAAACTAACAAAAAACAGTTTCACAAACAACAAAAAACTATTGGCAATAGTGTTTTGAAAATTAAAATTGTATTATATGTTCGAATGATTTCATAGTTGATCAAATAATCTACCAAATATACTTTGCATCAGCGGATAAAAAAAAGGAGAAAAGTATGAGGGGAAAGGAAAACCACATGAATAAGTTGTTTTAAATCGCTGTTTTAAAAGCCAATCATTTCGTTAACTATGTGATGATATCTTTGATTAAATCCTATATGCGTTATTAAAACCGTGATTGTACCATCTACATAACAACTTTGCGCATAATTTAGAGATAAATGCACAAAACTATCTATTTACTGCACTAAACCAGTTGATACGTGTACACCACAAATTGGTAAAAGCACATAAAACTTTTTTGTTGCTTTTTCTGCATAGTTTGCACAGGATATCATAATCAAAGCACTGGCAGTACTCTGGGGTTCGTTGCTTTATTGAATATGAAACGTTTTTTTTCTTACATGTTAATTGAATGAAACTTTCGATATCTTTTACGTGTATGGGTATAATACTTTAATAATATGAAACAATAACGCTATATCAATTACTTTTCCGGAGTGTTTTCCACCATTGCTTATTATTGTCCAATAATCGAAAGTCGTTAATGATAAAAATGCGTAATAATTTATATTATTGATAGCAAAATTAATGCCTTGTAGTTGGCAACAATGCAAATTTAAAGTTAGCAAAATACTAAGACAGATTAGTTGTTTTTAAAAACTAATTACATCAATTTCTAAACGAGTCTGTTTACTTCTAACCCATTTGCTGGACCATACTTTACTTTGGTTGAATTTAACAGGCCAGAATTGTAGCAACAAAGTGTTTTATCCTCGCATGTTATACAATCATTTTGGGATTAAAATTAAATAGTATGTCAATACATACCGTAAGAAGAAACTAAATCAGTTCGACAAGGTATTTTTATTATCAATTTATATATTTTAACTATTTTCAGACAGATGTCTAGATCTCCAAGCCCTGTTTCTGACGATGAATGGATTTGCAACATCTATAAACAAAAACCAGTGAACAGTCTCACTCTTGAATACCAGTTGCTCCCTGGAGATAATGCCTTCCTTGTTGACTCGAATAATCAAATATGGCTATTCTGTTGGAGGTGTAAATTAAGATTCCATTTAAAGTGCGTTGAGGATTTACATTCATCAGGGCCACTTTATTTCTGTTGTTTCTGTGAAAATGTGTAGCAAATGGCTTAGAAGTAAAAATTCTATTATTGGACTGTGCAGTGACGCACCACAAAACATCTGTGTAAGTTTGTGTCGCAGGGAATCTGGCATGTATGCTAACAAGGGGAAACAGTACAATTTCCTGCAAGGTATTTACTATTCCTTGTACCGAGAAACAACTCCGCGATATATAATAATAGAACATACGAAAGGACAATACAAAAGTACGGAAATAAAATTTCATTCAGACTGTGTTAATGGTTGCTAAGCATGGCTTCAGGTAGAAGGCAGCTGGTGCAAGGACACTGGTAAAACTAGAAAAACAATTAAGATCAATAAATCAGTATCCGGTAAGGCATGATAAGAGTTGTGATGAAACGGAGAAAATCAAAGGTTTCACTAAGGAAATATGTGTAACTAACAGTGAACGTGATACAACCGACAATTTTGATAAGGGATATGATGAAACGGAGAAGAACAAAGATTTTACTGAGGAAACATGTGTAAAAATAGTGAATGTAGCACGGCTGATAATTTTGGTTAGAGTTGTGATGAAAAAGGGAAGATCAAAGATTTAACTGGGAAGATATGTGTAACCAATTGCGAATGTGGTACAGCTGACAACTTTGATAACAGTTATAATGAAACAGAAAAGACGAGAGCTTTAACTGGAAGTAAATAATAGCAAACGTGGTAAAGATGACAGTTTTGATACAGGTTGTGATGAAACAGAGAAGAGAACGGGTTTTGCTGAGAGGACAAGTGTAAATAATAGCTATCACGGTACAGCTGATAGTGTTGATATCAGAGAAGAATACAGGTTTTATTGAGAAGGTATACGTAAATGATAGTGAACTTGGTACGGCTGACATTTTTGATAAGGATTGTGATGAAGCAGAGAAGATAATTGGTTTTGACGAGATAAAATGTGTAAATTATAGCAAACGTAGTGCAGCTGACAGTTTTGGTAAGTGTTGGGATGAAGCTGAGAAAAGAATAGGTTTTATTGAGAAGACATGTGTAAATAATAATGATCTTAGGACAGCCGACAGTTTTATATAACTTCATTATCAACCATTATCACACTTGGGGTTTCTGACGCATCATTGACGATGTTCAATAAATTTTCCGATTCTCTGTAAATTGTTATCTCGTTATGTACTCTTTTTTTCTGTGTGAGTTACTGTCTGAACATTTTCCGCTGAAACTACCATTGCGTTCGTAGTATAGGTCATTTGTAGTTTGGGTGTTCTTTTTTCCTAAGTATTTGGTATTTTCTTTTAATTTCGTCAACACAAGAAACATCTGAATTATCTGAGGACGATACATATCTTTTCTGTCTTTTAGTGGTTACGTTTTTCCAATCCGGGTCATTCATAGAATCGGCTAGATTATAAAAATTATCTAAAGTGTCACTTATATCAGTAGTTTCACTATCCTCAATGCATTCACATGTATCAGAATTGTCACCGATTTCATTTTTACAACTAAAACTGTCCTTAGAGCTCAGCACTTCGTCAAATAATAAATTGATAGTGTTTCTGTCATTCACATTCTCAAAATTGTCAGCTATACAACATTCACTATTATTTATACATATTTTCTCAGTAAAGCCTTTGCTCTGCTCTATCTCATCATAACCGTTATCATAACTGTCAGCTGTACCAAATTCATGATTATTAATCGATATCTTCTCAGCAAAACCTATTCTCTCTTTTGTTTCATTATAACCCTTATCAAAACAATCAGCTGTACATGTACCAAGTTCACTATTATTTACACATGTCTTTTCAGAAAAACCTATTCTTTTCTCTGTTTCATCACAAAAAACAGGGGTTTATAGCGATGGCTGTTGCTTTCAAAATAGGAACGTTGCTGTAACAAAGCAAGTGCATGCGACACACAACTTCCTGGAAAAAGGACATTGTATTTTAATGCTGATGTGACATATTTACCGTCTCGATTTTCAAAGAACCAGATCTGTAATCAGCCAATACCGAGTTATTTCGTAAAAATATATTACACAAAGGCAGTGCAGGCAAAATATGGTGATTAAGAGATATGTACATAGCATTTACATGTATCATTTCGTCAGAAAATGAATACAGAAAAATATGTAGGAGTATAACATACAAAACAATTGTGCAAAATCTTAAAATATTCATAAAATATATGATATAATGGATTGCAATGCTATTGAATATCGTTGAGTTCGAACCCATGCAAAAAATGCACGCTAATTTAAATCTTTTTTTTTTTACAAAAACGTCTAATCCCTTGACTATAATATACATTGTAATAAATCCATTTGAACGTGTTTTAATACTTTTTTAACCGACAACACAGGTTTAAACTTAACGGCCGCCATTTTGACGAAGTTGTCTACCAAGATGGCGGACAGGGTAACAGGTGCGCGCGTATCGGGAACGCTCTGAAAGCTTATATTTTCCCTCACCATTCTAGTCAGTCTCCATGGTGTAGTAATGTGTGAGTTCCTTTTTATTCGTTATTTTAACTGGGTAAACTTGCCAGGACTCCTGACAGGCGCAGGTTGAAGAGAGACAGATGCAGATACAAGGGAATTCGGGTTCCAGACCCAGTAGCTTACATGCCCGGTGTATATCTTATGTACATTTTCCGATATGCAGTGTAGTTTAATAAGTTTTTAAACAGTCCTTATTGCACAATACAAATACAACTATACATCTTCGGAAAATATTGATCGTAATTAAGCTTTCTAATGGTAGAGCAAAGTCGGGTATTATCGACCCTTTAGTACGATATAGTGCCGTATGTATACTTACTTTCACTTTCAGTGCCAAAGTGACACTCAGATTACAGACAAACTATCATTGGTTGATTCTAACCAATGGAAACACTTGTTACTTGACATAGCTAGGTATTATGTAGTATTCTGTCTTGTGATATGTGTCTGCTATTATCGACCCCCTTCGGCTATTATCGATCCCCCTACATCTTTTTAAAGTAAGTGTATAACATGACTTGAAAGGGTTATATTCTTATTGAACTTCATTTTAACATAATTATTAGAGTAACAATCTTGAGCAATACTGCATGATAAGAATATATTGGGTGTTTGTAAAAGTATATGACAACGACACCATCAGGAATATCAAGTAGATGATAACAGGGATCGTATATATTATAAATCCTGATGATAACGAAATTGACATTTCACGGAAATAGTTTATATACTATGCCTATAGTCCCGAAAAAAAGACCCACTTTCAGAAAGAACCAGTCCTAAAAGGCTCATCCAAAAAGGTCCATTTATCAAAGGTACAAGTGAAAGGCCACCATAAACGGTTCCAGGACGGCCCATCGTTGGACTACCCTTTATTGTTGTGTTTTAATCATATGTTGTTTTTTTAAGTTCGAAACTTGTTTTAATGTCCCGATTATAAATCTATTTATTGAACACATGTAGATAATTTTATCACAAAGTGGGACTGCATCAAAGTAACAAGTTAGCACTTGCAATTACTTAAGAATACATTTGATAAATACCTTTATAATAATTCTGTTAATTGGCATATAATAATTCTGACAATATGGGGACACCTGGATATGTGCAGCCTATAAATAAGGCAAATGTATCCAACATGAACACTTATCAAACTCCGGCAAATACTTTCACACCCCACCACCTTCTCAAGTCCCAGTGCAGCAGTTCAACAATAATGTCAAGCTCTCCAGACGCCGCAACTTTCGCCAATGTATTCGAAGCAGCAACCTGCGCAGTCCATCGACAGTTTTCAGCAGTTTGTTGTTGACAGGCTTACCTCTATGGACAAGCGTCTATGTAAGTTAGATTCCATTGATCAACAACTTGCAACTTTATCACAAAAAGATGTCTTCCATGGATACCCGTGTTTCATCGTTAGAATCATCTGTGCATGAAGTAAATTCAAAAATAACTCAAATTGAAGCTAGCAGATCTTACGACTCCCAGGTATGTGATGACATTCAGAATAAACAATCTGAGATAGACAAAGTTTTAAAGATCGAGAGGGAACGCATGTCTAAACTAAAAAGATGAATATCGTTCTTTTAAATCTCTTTCCGATGACATCACTGATCTTCAAGCGCGCTCCATGAGGGACAATCTTCTTTTCTTTGGTTTCCCGAGAGGAACACCCCCGAGGAAAGGCGCTCAGAGAACTGTGCCGAAACTGTGCTAGATTATTGTCAAAACACTCTGAAAATAGATGATGCTCAGACGTCCATTAAAATTGAGCGTGCTCACCGTCTGGGCAACAGGTTTGACCATTCTAAAAGTAGACCCATTGTTGTAAAATTCAATCACTTTCCTGACAAACTGTTGGTAAAACAAAAATCTAGTGACTTGTTACAAGCGTATCTAGACGCAAAAGGACGCTGAAGGACGCACCATGAGTGGTCCTGAAAACTCACAGGGAGAAACGAATGTAGGCGATGCAGCAGCAGGACCGAAACGACCGTCAATAAGAGTCAGTGAACAATTCCCAAAGATCATTCAGGACCGCCGCAAAGAGTTAATCCCAACACTAGTCAAAGCAAAAAATGATGGGAAAAAAGCACACCTATCCTATGACAAACTTTACATCAATAACATTATGTACACAGTAGATACTGTATCAAATTCAGGTTACAGTTAGGAAAGCACTGAGAAACAGCTTTCATTTTTGCTTGGAATGTACAGGGTATTAAAACTAAATTAAATGACTGTGATTTTATAAATTTTGTATCAGATTTTGACATTCTCTTATTTAGCGAGACATGGAATTCTATGTCGACAAATGTAAAAATTGAAGGTTTTGAACATCTTAACTGCCCCCGGCCAAGGTTTAATAAAAAAGCAAAACGAAATAGCGGCGGCGTGGTTGTTTATTTCAAAGAAAACTTAAAAGGTCATTTAAAACTTGTATCTCTTGATAATAAAGGGTTAATATGGTTTAAATTAATGAAAGAATTCACAAAATCGCCGCAGGATGCATACTTCTGTCTATGTTATATACCGCCAGAAGATTCTAGCATGTACAGGAATGTCAATTCCCCTCTTTTTGAGTTTGATTTTTTTGAACAGTTAAATACTGATATTCGTAAATATCGAGATCTAGGTGATGTCTATTTAACGGGTGATCTCAATTCGCGCACAAGCGATCAACTTGATTGTATTACTAACTACAGTTAGACCGTTATGTTGACATGCCACAGTCTAGTCCCACGGCGGCAGATTTGTCTGCACGCCGTAACCACGACAATTATGTGAATCATTTTGGATCTAAATTGTTGACCCTCTGCAAAAGAAAAACAACCTATGTATTGTAAATGGCAGACTTGAAGAAGGGAAGTGTACTTTTCATGGTATACGGAAAACAAACCTGTATCAAGTCTGGTTGACTATTTAATTACGAGTCATGAATGCTATAGTTCGATTAATCATATGTGTATATTTGATATGACGGAACATTCCGATCACTGTCCTGTAACTTTTTCGTTGAAATGTAACGTTAATATATTACAAGATAACTCTTTTGAACGCGACAAAATTGCATGGGATGCTTCAAAGAAAGAGACGTTCTTAATTTACTAAATAATAAAACTGTATTGTTTGATTCTATAAATGAGAAACTTTTAACAGGTGAATACGATATTAATCAGTGCATGAGCAATTTTTCTGAACTTGTGCATGACGTTTCGTTTACATGTTTCGGTAAAACTGTAAAAAGTAGTTCTGTTCCTCCGAAACGGAAATCTCCGTGGTTTGATTCAAACTGTAAAAAGGCGAAAGCAGACTTTTTTGCTTCTAAACGCCAATATCTTCTTGAGAAATCGGATGTTAATAAAATAATTTTCTTAAATAATCGAAAAAAATATGCAGTTACTAAACGAAAAGCAAAGTTTAAATTTTACAATGAAGAGAAAAGGAAACTTTCGGACATATGTAAAAGGTCGCCTCGAAAATTCTGGAAGTACATAAATAAATATAAAAAGTAAATAACCCGAACAGTAAAATTGATTTAGAGGAATTCGCTACATACTTTGAAAATATTTCGAATATATCATATGGGCAATCTACTGAGCATAATTTTAATACAGTACACGATGAAACAATATATATTGATCGCTTGGATAGCCCTATTACAGTTACTGAAATTCAGAAAACAATATCGTCAATGAAACGTCACAAAAGTTGTGATTATGATAATAACGTGGCTGATTTCTTTATTGACGCGAAAGAATTCATCTCACCATATCTCCGTACAATTTTTAACCATATATTTGATAACTGTATATATCCTGAAATGTGGTCAAAAGGAGTTATTGTACCTATTCACAAGAAAAGGTGATAAAAAGATCCTTCAAATTATCGTGGAATTACTTTAGTTAATGTAATAGGTAAAATATTTTCACTGATACTAAGAAATCGACTTAATGCATGGTGCGAATCTGAGGACATTTTTAATGAGTCTCAGTTTGGTTTTCGCGATGGGCGCTCTACATCTGATCCCATCTTCCTTCTACATTCTATTATACAGAAAGTTTTAGCTAATAATTCTAAGTTGTGGTGTATTTTTATTGACTACCAGAGGGCTTTTGATACCGTGAATAGAGATGCTTTATGGACAAAATTATTTAAGTCTGGAATAAGCTGTAAAATGACTAATATGATAAAATGTATTTATAATAATGTACAATCATGTGTTAAAAGTCTAGTACCATGGAGTTATCGGACTTTTTCAAGTAACGATTGGTTTAAAACAAGGGGAGCCATTATCTCCCCTTCTATTTATTTTATTCGTCAATGATATTTCGGAAAATTTAGATTTTCACTCTTTAACTAACAAAAGATTTTGAGCTTTTATCAAGTACATGATTTTGTTTGCAGATGACATTGTTCTTTTCACAACAGATCCAAAAAAGTCTGCAGTGTCAAATAGAGCCGTATTCAATATTCTGTTAAATGGGGTCTGAAAATAAAGTGAATAAAAACTAAAATTTGTGTTTTCGAAAAACGTAAGCAAGCAAGACGAGACCTGGGATCATCGCAGCAGTGTGAGCATGCCAATCGGGAAGTGTCCCTTAGAGCTCCAAAGATGCTTCATTACGGAAATTCAGAGTCACTTGATCATCGTGTTCATGCAACGGCAGCATTCATCAATGAGGGTAGAGACTACATACCAAAGGTAAAATTTTACCAGCGAATGCTTTACATTTTGTTGTGCATTTGTTTGTTCTGTTATCTTGTTTTAGTTGATTTTTTATCAACAAGTTACTTTGAATTTTTGTGTATAATTATTATAATAGTTCTTTATTTTTCAGGTTCTTGTTGCAGTTATTCTTTTACAAGTGTTATTGTTCCTGTTCTTTTTACAGAGTTTGTTACTGTTCAGATGTTACATACCTACCAGTCGTTTATTTGGCCAGGAAAAGCAGTTATAAGTAAGTTGTTCAGTAATGGCTTTATGTTCATTTCAAATTCAAACACAGTTATCTGTAAATAAAAGCTTAAACTATCTTCATAGATATATCTACAATAATTACAGCAAAGTTTCAGATTCTAAGCTCACTAAATCTTCTGATTTTATTTAAAAACTGAAAATACTCAAAACTTATTATGTTTTTATAATTTTGATTGAAATTGTAATTTTATTATTTTTTACACAGGTTCACTCTGCAGCTGGTTTGTCTCCTGGTGCTTTTACTGAAAATTATGCCAAAAAAGTGCAAAGCACCGCAAGCGAATCCAAGAGCGCATTCAGCTACCCTCAACCAAGCGCAGGCGTCTCATTTTAAAACAAAGAACGTGCTATTAATCAGGCAGCCAAGGAAGCATTAGAAGGTGTTTCCTACCAGTCAGGTTAGAAGAAGACTAAGACTTTAGCATGTTTAGGAAGTAATCTAATTTATTTTTGAGACTTGATACAAAATCATGTAACAAAAATTAATTGAAATTTCTATCACTATGTCTGCCCAAGGATACACTGAGAGGTCTGCCAAGAAATAGAAACTAACTAAGTTGGGTTGTGAAGTTATTGTTGTAACCATTTTACCACAGGTACCAACTTGGGGCATTATTTATTACTAAGTTTTAGATAATTGATTACATTTCAACGATGTTCCTTTTTCAGCCCCTGACAAACTACAATCAAAAGCTGTGTATTATCACTACCTTGGGACACAAACATTTGTAGATACAGGCTTTTAGGGAGAAAACAGTGTATTATTCAAAGTCTAGTATTCAAATGTTTTATGTATATAGATCACCTGTAATTGGAGACTGCTTTAGTTATTTTTCTTATAATCTTTGTTCACAGGTACAAGATTTGTTTTGAAAAGTAAAATCAATAATTTCTTTTTTCAAAGGAATTGGTCACGATGACTGTGTTGATATTACAAAGCTACCTGACCCAGTTCCCAGAGGGGTTTTCAAGCCTGTACACCTGCCAAAATGGAAATTCCACACTTATTACATTTGACCTGGAAACTACTGATCTGAGTAAGTAATTTGCTTAATAAAAATGTTTTTATTATATCAAATTTAACATTTTTAAATACTTGCTAATATATGATATCACAAATATGATTAATTTAGAATACTGTATTTTGTTGTCTGATAAAAGCATAGGATTCAGTGGCCCATTGATATGAGGCTTAGTAGACATTGTAGAGAAAGGGCTGTGTAATAATTAATAATAAGATTTCAATTTACTTTGTTTTGCAGTTCGTGATGGCAACTACCCTCACATTACACAGATCGCAGCCATGGAGCTCAATACAGGCCAATCTTTCAACAAGTATGTTTTCCCAAAACAGCCAATAGCAGTGACAGCACAACAAGTGACAGGGATTTCTGTTTCAAGCAGTAATGAAATGACAGTCAATGGGTGTCTTGTTGAACCATTGCCAATCAATACAGCACTGAATGACTTCTGTACATGGCTGGAAAAATTCTCTAATGTGATTCTTGTTGCACATAATGGGCGCCGGTTTGACTTCCCTGTTATTATCAGTGCCATTAACAATGTAAAATTGCAGGAAAGGTTTTTCAAATGTGTGTCAGGTTGCACAGATTCTTTATCTGTATTCAGAAAGCAATATCCTGGAAGATCTTCTTACAAGCAGACGGATCTTGTGCATAATATTTTAGGTACGACCTATGGAGCCCATGATGCTACTGAAGATGTACGAGCTCTTGGACATCTTCTTAAACATTCAACGTCACAGGAAACAGTGCTTTCTTTTAGTTTTCCACCGAAATCTGTATTTAATAATCAGATTTTCAACAGAGAAAAAGTCAAAGAATTTTCCATCTCTAAGTGTATTAGTTTCAAGTGGCATAGTAAACATAACATTGCTGAAAACATTGCTGGATCAGGACTCGGTCTCAATCATTTGAGAACAATTTTCAATCGTGAAGGAGAAGATGGTTTGACTAACGTTTTTATTTCTAAGAATAGTGATGGCCAACCTCGTGTCACAAGTACTAAGAGAGTCTTAGAGTCTGTCATTCCTAAACTGGTGCAATTCTTTAGCAAAAACAGTTGAATCACATAAATTCTACATTTGATGTAGAGCAAAGCTGACATTATTTTATTGGATAGCCCTTGAAAATGTCAGAGCTCATGTATTGTTGTTGTTATGGAGCTTTATGGAGCTTTATGGAGCTTTATTCTGTAAAAAAATAATGTATAAGGGTTAGGGTAATTTTTTTTTTTTTTTTTTTTTTTTTCCTTACCCCTGAAATGATTAGGGTCGACGGCTTTTGGTAGGTTAGTTAGGGTTAACAGTAACAAACATTTGTTTGTTTCTTTAGGCCTGGGTTTTATTTGGAAAAATACCAAGGGGGGGGGGGGTTCTCTGCAGTTTTGTAAATTTAATTGATACATCTATTGTATCATATGTTTCTTATTGTTATCAATTCAGACCATTATCAGACTAAACTGTTATGAAATATAAGTCTACATTTGCAATGGTCAATTGATTTTTCATTAAAGAATGAAAGCATTTAGAATTTCAAAAAATTTATTGCTTTAAAATTGTTTTATGTAACAACAATTTTTGGCAGAAATTACATTTTTGTCGTCTATACTGTGTATTTTGCTATTCTTTTCAAATGTCACATGTATAACATATTACACTGTTGTAACAATATAAGACGGTAAAAGTTACTTGTTTTTGTATATTTATTTTATATAAGAATACAGATAATTTTGATGTGCTCATTCCCCATGTACATGACATCCATTAAAAATAAAATTGTCTCAGAAAAAGTCTGATAAAAAAATCCATAGGAAAGTCGGCCATTTTGGATAGGGGGTACTGATAAAAAGTGAATATATTTCAGTCGGTTTAGTTTGAAACTGAACAAATTCTAGTTTTAAATACTCAGTAATAGTCAGAGACTTGATTAACATAAAGAAATAGTATAAAAATAATTTTTTACAAATTCTGAAGTTCTTTTTACAATTAAGGTCCTTGTCGACTGATGGGTCAAAATCCGAAGATAAGCTGAATCAATGAAAATGTAATAATTTTGTAATTTACGGTAAATTTTCTTGAAACTTTGTATGCAACTTACCTTTTGAGTATAGATACTAGAAATATAGGGTTTAGGCAGATTTTCAATATTGACTATTAGTGTGCTAATACCTTAATGGGGAACGCATTGAGATTGTCGATAGTTTTACTTATTTGGGAATTAGATTTACATATACTGGTAATATGTCAAAGCAGTAAAAGCATTACACGATCAAGCGCTTTGCGCATACCATAATTTGCTATCGGTGTTTGATAAAATTAAATTAGATGTTAAAACTAAAATGTCAATGTTTGACTCAATGGTAGTCCCAATTCTTCTATACGGTTCAGAAGTATGGGGGTATACAATTTTAAAGACATAGATAAATTACATCTCAGATTTTGTAAATATGTATTAGGTGTTAGGCAACAAACTCCGAACTGTGCTGTACTGGGTGAATTAGGCAGATTCCCACTATCGTTATTGTAAAGAAAGATCGATAAAATTTTGGTTAAAAATAATGAAAAATACTGATACGCCCATGTATACTATGTACAGAGATCTTTGTGATAAGTAAACTCTAATTGTTGGACATCTCGTATTCACTCAATCATTGATCATCTTGGATTTTTAAATGTAAGATTAAATTTTGTCGACAGTATCAATTATTTTAATAGTTTTAAAAAGGAGATTAAAGGGATCAGTATATTCAGGAGTGGAACATGTCAATTAATTCAAAACAAAAATTGTGTTACTACAGTCAATTTAAATCAAACTTTGGTTTTGAAGAGTATCTGAACTCTATTGTTAATGACAGTCTTAGGATACAATTATCGCGTTTTAGATTAATCTCTCACCATCTTGAAATTGAACGCGGTAGATTCATAGGATTAAACAGAGAAGAACGATTATGTAAAATATGTAGCCAGAATGTAGTTGAATCAGAATACCATTTTTAATGTGTTGCAATAAGTATAATGACTTAAGAAGAAAATATTTAAGGAATATAAGTTGGCCAGTGTACAGAAATTCAACACTATTATGTCAACAAAAAGTAAAAAAAATCAATATAATATTGCTAAGTTTGTTAAAGAATCTATGAAATTGAGACAAAATACCCTTGAGGATGTCACTGTTTCTTAATTTGAAATGAATATGTTTTGTAACTTTTCATGTAAAACGTTGTATGTGCTTTTCTTTTCTTCCTTTGTTCTATTTATATAATGTATATGTCTTTGCCATAATATCTTGATGTAAAGGCCAAAAGGCAATATTTATTGCTGATATGCCAATAAACTTGAATTAAACTTGAATTGGCATCAAAGTAACCAATTATCACTTATAATACTTTATGAATTAATTTTCAATACCTTTATAATAAACCTTTCGACACCAATTCGTCTCAAAAAGAACAATATTTTACAATTGTATAAACTAGATCAGCTAAACAGTACATTTAGTTTTTTCTCGAGTCAACTAAATAATTACTAAATATAATTCGTAGGGGGTCGGTCATTGCAGAAGTTAATTTTTTTCATCTGCTATTATCGACCCCCACGTGACCTTTCAAGGAGTTGCAAGAGGCTATAAAAAGGCTGCCAGGAACGGGTTCGCTATGTGTACAGCTGGATTAAATGCAAAATAAACTGATTGGATTCATATAAAAGCTAAATCTGAGTAACAGAAAGGCACCTTCCTTATCGGACGATGTAAAGATGGGCACTGAAATATATCTCATGCAGCACACTTCGTGTAAACATTCAAAATGGCGCGGGAAGAAAATTTGTGACGTTATAGGATAGTGAAGACATGATCACATGATTTCTAGGAATAAATGTGATTAAGTGCCAATTAAGAGAGGGGGTCGATAATAGAAGAGGGTCGGTATACCCGACATTGCCTATATTTCTCCAGAAAATAAAAAAAAAAACCTTTCATCTGAAATGACAGTTTAAAACAGCATTTGCAACCGTTTTCTGACGATATCAATATATACATACTATACATACGTTGTGCGGTGGGCAATGTACAACTTTACAATAACACTAGACGGCCAAACTCCTAACATAATGCAACCCTGAATAACTATACTCAGTCAGTGATTTCAAGTCAGCTTCTCCAACCACTGATCCAGTGATTTTCCCATGGAACAAATGACTTCATTAGCAACCAGCGACTCCATACGTAACAACTCAATCCCTTGGCAACCAGTGAGTTCCGTTGGCAATCAGTGACTTTCTTAGCAACCAGTGACTTTCCCTAGGAACAAGTATCTTGGAATAGTGACCATTGGCAGACTCTGGCAATTTTCAGCAAATTTACAAGACAAAGTAAATTATGAACACTTCATCGCGCTTCCACCAGATTTTCAGATTATAGAAATGTTTCGTGGATTTACCTCTTTTAAAATGAGTGACAATGCGTATATTTTTCATTTTAATGTACTCCGTTTCAGCGAAAGGGTATCGAAAGGATATAGAAACAGGGTAAACAATACAGACAAATATAGACAGGTATAGTTACGTATCCTGTTTGATATTTTGATGACGTCATTTACACGTCAAATACCGTCCTCCACTCCTGCAATTGGAACATCACTCGGCCTTTTCCGTAGAAATTTGTACGGAAAAGGCCGAGTGATGTTCCGATTGCCATTCCTGAAATCAGGAATTGGTACATACTGAATATTGAAATTGATCCATGTCATTTCTGTAAATTTTGAAAATATTCCTATATAAATGTTACTGAAATAGCTTTTATTCACTGGTACCTGAATTATATTTCAAATAATATGTGTGTTTCGAATGTTTAAAATTATAAACTCAACCATGTAAACTTCATATATGGAGGAAATAAAGATGTATATATACGTTTACTGCACAGTTTAAGTTGCATAAAACGTTTTATTGTTCTTCAAGTTTCCACAATCAACAGACCCATGCAAACACTATCTTTGAATATACAGTTTATACAGAATTTTATATTTCAACTGAACTATTTTCAAGCGAATGTACAAAAAAGAAGCGAAAGGGCAAATGTAACTTATTTTCCTGGATTTATTCCTCTGGAAGGCGATTTCGCTTCACAAAAACTATCAATACCAGGCAGACGAGGCGTTCCATAAATTAAAATTTAACTTGCAATTCGACGTCCGTGGCGAATCTTTAACGCACAGATTACAACAAATAACCACATCATTTCTAGGCCCGACGTTTTTAACAGTGTTATTTTTTTGACGTGGTAAGTAGTCCGTCACGGCTTATGGATGTTAAAAGAATAGGTGTTAACCAATCGAGGGTAAGCGTTATGTTATCCGCATATAAACAAACGTGAACATGCGGTATATTTAATTAACATAGTTTAAGTAAGTATCTACATAATTATTTTAAGTGGATAAAAATGTAATCTCGCTAGCAATCCAATACAGATATATTTTAATAATCAATCGTATATGAGGAATATTATGCCTGTTTGAATCATTTCCAGGTTAGTATAGTTCTAGTTTCGATTTTAACCTTTAATAAAATAGACTAAATATTTGTGTGGTAAAAGATACAGAAAACGGAAATTGAACTCTTATGTTAATTGTCGTTTGCTTCCTTGCTTCCTTAACATCATACGTACACTCTAGATTGTATCTTTAGCAACGTGTCTATATTAAGATCACATGCATGACCTTGAAAAACGTATATACAGAATATTGATCCTACAAACGCATGAAAAGAATATAGAAATATGATAGCAGGCTAATTTTTGCAGTAAAAGATCGACGGTGTGTTAAGATCTGTATATTATTGAAGCCTGAATTCATTTAACGGCCATGTACGTAGCCTTAAAAACTTAATCAGGAATATCATCTTAGACAAGAATGATAGTAAACTGTGTTTCTTTAGTATGTTACGGCATAGTAAGTTGATATAATGTTAACAAGGCACATGTTTATATGTCAAAGGTCAGACAAGTCATGCAAACACAACAAAGGCACAACGTCATGTTATTGTAATCACCTGAGGTTGCAATCAATTACACGTGGTTTATGTAAACAAGCGTTTGCACATTATAAATTCAGTGTTAAAGAAAAGTATTGAAATCTTCAATAACATTTCAATTTCATATTGGAAGTCACTTGACTTCACCTTGGTTTCTTACACTGCTTCAGTCGAGAGACTGTTTAGCAGAAAAGTGTTACCATGGTTTCGCTGAAAATTGATTTCATGTACATGTATACAATTACAATAACAAAGGGATTTTGTTGGATGTTATGAATGAAATCTGTTCTTATTCTTATTGTTTCTCTTAGATATTTTAAATATTAATTATGTTTGGAAAAAATCGTAATCGAATCGATTACATATAGCAATATTTATTTGAGCAGAGCAATGGTAACTGTGACCGATTTCACAAAGTCGTTTTAATAACATACCAGACTAAATATCAGGTAAAATACTCGATAGTGGATCCTCGATACGTATCATGTGATGCTAGATATCAAGTGATTATTCAGGAAGAGGGCGGGGTCGAAATTCCATGTGAATGTGGGTTTTTTAGGTATACATTTTGTATGATCCAATGATATAGATCCATATGGATATAGAAAATATGGAATATTGTTTAAGGTCTCATCTGACATATATTTGCTTAGTTATTGGTGCAGTGGGAGATGCATAAGAACATAAGACTCTTGGGAACTAGTCTACCGTGTAACCACTAAACTACGGATACACTTCTAAATACAAATTTATATACATCAAAACAACGTTAACATTTAGAGATCTAACATGGCTGTAGAGTGTAAGAAGAACAACGATGACGACCAAGAACAAGACCCTGACGTGGACAGTGGATACGCTTGGCTCATACTAGCTGGTAATATACTTGTTATACATGTATACAGCAGGCTTCATGTTTTAGAAATTAGTTGTACAAGTGTAAATGTTTTCTGACTATGTAATGACAGTCAACTAGCCTAATCGCCACTTCGAACCACAAACATAACTGACATAGAGTAAAGTATCGTGCCATAATCTTCATCTGAAACAATTAAACGAAAAACGTATTGTCACATGACAGTCGGCACATCGGATTCATTCTAAGGTACTTTGTATATGCGGATATTGAATTCAAAATCTACCAATACGTAAATAAATTTGTTATTCTAGACCGTTCTTGTCATTCTAGAATATGTGATAGTTTACTCTACTCTAAAATGATGTTGTTTCATGTGATGTGCATTGCACTTATGATCATAAAACCTTGATTCGTGCCCAAGCTTTGAATCAATAACTATGTTTGAAAGAGGTGTATGCATTTGAAATGTAACGATGCGTCTTCTGTTTTCTACTTACTAAAGATGAAAAAAACATTTTACGTGCTCAGACTGGGTCGAACATAAAAACAGTTTTGTAATAAATTTCTACATAAGTACATTTAATAGTGAGCTATTTGATTTCTCCAAAATGTTCTGGTATATGTATATTTTTACTTCACTTTATGATGATCAACTCAAATCGTATGATATGATCATAGTACCTATTGCCGGATGTTCCTTGATAGACTGTGGTGTATGGTGTGTAATCCGCTGATGGCTTTTGTTTTTTTACTTCTAATGATGTTTTGTGATAGACTTATTGTACTGTCTTGCAATTACCGTGTTCTGTTATGGCCTATGGTAATGAAAATCTTTCCAAGACAGGTCTTGTCGAAATGACAGCTTAATCTCCAAGAATGTCACGTGATAAAAAGCATTCGTACTCTCCAAGAATGCCTCGTGATGAAATGGATCCTTACATTCCGAGAATAATTTGTGCTGAAATGCCTCTTTTATTCTCCAAGAAGTTTCGTGATGAAATGGCTCCTCACTTTTCAAAGAATGTCACGTGATGAAAAGGCTCCTTTACTTCCAAGCATTATTTGTGATGACATATTTCCTTTCTGTTCAAGAATGTTTTACGATGGAATGACTTCTAACTCTCAAATAATGTTTGTGATGAGACGGTTCCTTACTTTCCAAGAATGTTTCATGATGAAATCAGTCCTTACTTTCCATGAATTATTTGTGATGAAATGGCTCCTTAATGTCCAAGAATGTCTTATGATTAAATGGCTCCTTACGTTTCGTGAATTGTTTGTGATGAAATGGTTCCTTCTCTAGAAAGTTTCGTGATGAAATGGTACACTTCCTCTCCAAAAAATGTTTAATGACAAAATGGAATGATTCCTCTATAAGCATATTTCGTGATGACATGGGTCCGTCCTTTTAAATCTGTTGAGATGTTTCATCTTATCGTCCACATTTTATTTCTTATGCGTTTTCTTGTTTTATGATGTTTCGTTATAAGTTCTCCTGTAATGAAGGATTTCTATTTTCCAGGATGTTTCGTGATGTACTGTTTTGTCATTGGCTCCATCAAAGCTTATGGGATACTTTATACCGAAATGTTGTCGTACTATGGTAGTGGTTCCGGAAATACAGCATGGATTGGGAGCATGGTGTTGCTGCTCCTGCTTGGATTATGTAAGTATGTTGCATTGATTCTACTTCAAAAGTTTCAGTAAATAAACATTCTCGATCAAAATTCGCACACGTTCCAGGTTTTCAAAACCGCTGTTCGTTAAAGAACTGTTTAAATATTGTAGAAACAGGAACAAATTAAGTAAGGTCCGTGAGATTTAGAATTAATATATATTAGGCAATTGTTCTCCAAGACACGCACCTTCAAAACCTAAAAAGTATGCCTTACACATATTATATATGCTCAGCAGGATATTTAAAATTTACAATTTGAAGAAAGTACATGTATAACAATAATGACAAGTTTAAATTCATACTGATTTTTCCGACAGCTCCTGTTGCAAACCTATAAAAGCAAAAAATAAATCTGTATACGAGTACTCGGCAGGATATTTAACAAGTGCTGTTGAAAGTAAAAACATTAAGAATGAAGTATGTTCAGTTGAGTCTGATTTTTTCCCCACAGCTCCTGTTGCAAACCTGCTAAGCAGAAAGTATACATTCCGGCAGGTGGCGTTTGTGGGTGGCATACTTCTCTGTCTCGGACACTTCCTGTCGGGATTTGTACGAAAGATGGAAATATTGTACTTGACGTTAGGGGTGTGCGGAGGTACGTAGTATATTGTCTAATAATGCATTTGGGACGGTATAGCCTGGGTAGCTGACATACCGTGACACCGTTAATAGAAACCATGCACACAAATGAGCGAATGAAATAATAATTACTAAACAAAATGAAGGCTTTCTAAAAGACAGCTTCCCATTGACCATGCCCGAGTTCAGTGCGAAGAAATCCAGGTACTGTTGTAACTATAACGTAAATAATTATTATCTAATTATAATGTTTGGTGTATAATGCTGCTATCATTTATCTGTGTGAAGTATAAGTTGCATCAAACTTTATTCCCTTCTTGTTGGACGCAACCCTCAACTGAACAGTAAATAGAGATGACACATTATCTCTGGTATAGTGATTAGATGATTGCGAAAGTAATGTTTCTGTTTAAGGTCTTGGGTATGGTCTGTCATTTTCACCTTGCTCAACAATAATCAGTTACTACTTCAAGAAGCACAGAGCACTGGCGAACGGTATTGTGGTATCTGGGAGTGGAATTGGGGCTCTAACATATCCTACTTTATACAGGTACGGTATGTGTCTTGATGCAGAGTTACTAGTGTAACCTATCCTACTACATGTATATGCAGTTAGCCTATCTACAAATATATGTCTATTAGCGGAATAAGTAAAGCAAGAAAAACTGTTGTACAAAGTATTACAGCGGGCCCACAAACAAAACTGACATGTAAATATTTTGGAAATGGGTGATGGTTGATGTTGAGACATGGCCACAAAAAAATTCAAGACCAATTCTGTTTGAACAAGCAGAAACTGACACGACACCAGATATACTGACTGACCTGTAACTTTACTGTTATCGAATAATATGCATCGATTTATGAACGATTGTATACAAATGTATGCCCCACTGTCTTAAACCTAGAATATATACCATGAAAAATTACATGCATTCCTATTTTGTCTGCAAAGTTTTCTGTCTTTCAAGATAGCGACTCAAGTCACGTGGGCAGTTTGTTACTGTTCGCCAAGAGTTCTTAAAAAAAGCACATCACCATATTTTGTCTACCTGCATTTAAAATCAGCTGCTTAACGCATACCGCTGTAATATTTTGTACCTATCCGGAGTAGATATGATACCAAGTATATAATGTTGAAAAGCAAACTTAAGGTATTCGGACCTTAATGGTCAATTTTTCAATTGTTATTTTCATTAACTACATGTATATCCTTTCAATGAATCTGATTTAAATTTTTAAAGAAATTTAGAGTCTAAAAATAGGGAGACCGACTACAATGATGCACTTGGAAAAATAAGCTGATAATGAGAGACACATCTAAATAACGAACGACAACTCTTGCATTTAAAAAAAAATAGACTGTGTCTCATCTAAGAAGTACCTCAATTTATAAATGAAGAGAGACACATATATTCATTCTAGTGCTGAAATTTCCATGCATCGTTTGCTCACCCCGTATTAAATTTAGCGGCCCGCAACAAATGACTGAGCAGAACATGTCCGCTTGTATATAGCAAAACAACGTGCCAATATTACAAAAAGAAATGTGTCTAAGAGTAGGTTAGGTGCTTTTCACCGACCTTCTGTCGAACAGTTTCATATCTCAATTTCCTTATTATATATATTGTATGTATACAGGTATGAGTCAGGGTGGAGGATATGTAAACACCATGCTGCTTAACAATTCTGCCCTATGATAAATATTAGTACCGAAGAGTTAGATGCACTTTCCTCTGATATTTAAAGATCAACATTACTGACATAAATTTTACATTTAGATGGCTTGTGGATAAATATGGTTTACCAGGAGCATTCTGGATAATTGGTGCTATTTTATTGAACGTTTGCGTAGCAGCATGTATCTTCAGACAACCCCCGCTACTCCTGAAAGAAATGAAGCAAACACAAATAACAAAGCGAAAACAAGAAACCCCAGAAACTTTATTGATTGGTCAATATTCAGACGAAAAGAAAGACAACGAAACAACAGAGAAATGTTTTGGATTAGATTTTCGTTTTTCCTTGTTTAAAAATCCACGATTTACTATGTATTGTGTGGGCTTTATATTCTGTATGAACGGGTTTGGGAATAACCTGATTCTAATTCCAGCACATATCAAAGCCCTTGGCTATGACGATAGGTATGCGGTTTATGGCGTGACAATCATGGGTGGATGCGAGGTTGTGGCTAGAATATCCTTCGGTTGGTTAGCTGACCAAAAACTTGTGAAAAGAAAGCATATATTTCTTATAAGCATGTTTATTGCGTCTGTATTTTGTTTCATAACACCTTTGTTTAAAAGTTTTGTATTTATGGCAGTATTTGCCGGCATCATTGGAACATTTCCTGGTTCGTTTTGGAGCTTAATATCTGTTCTTATAATAGACGTTGTAGGAATTGAAAATTTCACTCCCGCCTTTGGTCTTGTCATGCTTTGTTTAGCGTTTGGAGTGGTCGTCAGTCAACCGACTGTGGGTAAGTTACACGTATCTCATTTGATAATGTCTTAAGTTTTCTTTGAAACTTCAATTGAAATACAAAGTTTTTTTTCCAGAACTCGTACTTTATTTTGGAAACGAGCATTCCATGCGTAAATACAGGCTGAATTAGAATATTACAATATACCTAATACTTAACACAATTAAAGTTACGAATGTTCAGTGACCGTCCAGCAAAATAAATGGTAGTGTTTTTATCTGAGACAAGCGCTAAAATATATAAGCTGAAAATTGTTTCCATAAAACGAAAGATACATGCAAGTTCGAAATTTAATCCAGACAAAATTTGTGTTTCAGGTTGGTTAGAGGATTACACTGGTAACTGGAACGCATCTTTTATTTTAACTGGTTTCCTTTTTCTTTTTGCTGGCCTCGTTGTTTTAATGGAGCCTCTAATTGTACGTGCCTTCAAAAAAACAAATTCTACTGAGATTAAAGACAACACTGCAGACAGTTTCCATAAAGATGACATTCTGCTCGAAGTTATTTCATCAGAAGAGATTGGTTCCCTACTGGATGAAAACGGTGTTGATGTATCTTTTACTTCCGCTAGAATCAGTAGAGTATACAGGCCTCACGACACAGAAAAACGACAGAAAAGCCAACCAAGTTCACCAGCCCCGATTTCCGATACAGACGAACTGTAATATTATTATTAATTAATGCATGGCTCACGGGTTAAATCACGAAGACATATATGTCTCCAAATCTGTGTTGTAAAACGTGATGGAATTGTTCAGTAACACTAGGAAAACCACAAATATCGATCATTGCTCTGTAAGCGAAACAAACATTTCTGTTTATATTGTTTGCAAAAATAAGTTTCAACTTGATGTCAAAGCAAAGTCGCTGAAAATAGGTGCACGGTAATAACAGACTATCAGACTAGCTGTTCAGGGAAGTTTTCTGATTGGTTCACTAACATCCAAATACTTAAGTGCACAGCCCTTGAGATAAAAATGCAGCAGTAGCTTGCTTGTAAAATTCGGGTCGTACCGTTTATAAACCTCGCCAGAGGGTGGTGGACCTAATAAGCACGGATAAAAGAAGCACGTAAAATTTACTGTTTTGTAAATAACCACATGATGCACTTTTGGAGAATGGTAATGGCCGCTGTTAACTAATAGTAGTTACATAATTGTTACGTTATTATTCGAAGGTCAATTTAAATAGAATGGACGTCATTTATCACGGTTTACACGTCAAGCGGCAGATTATGAAATAGCAGAGACATCGTCGAAACACGTTTAGACTATAGCCCATAAAACAAAACGTACAAGTGACCTAGGGTTTGATACCTCATTTTCGAACTCGATCTAGATTACATCAAGACACTCTTTCTGACAAAGTTTCACTGATACCCTCTATTTCACACACACAGTTGACCTGGTGACCTAGTTTTTTAACACGATATAACCCATATTTAAATCGACCTAGAATTAATCAAGACATAGATACTGACAAAGTTTAACGAAGATACAATGCAGGCTCTATTGCATACATAAGTGAAGGTTTTCCAATGATTTAACCTGGTGACTTAGTATTTAACCCCAGATAACCTATATTGGAACGCGACCTAGATTTCATCAAGACACGCATTCTGTCCGAAGTTCATGAACACAATAGCCCCTGTTGCATACACAAGGCTAAAATATAGACGTCAAGTGCTCACCTTGAGCATTTCGTGCCGTCACGTGAGCTAAAAGAACTATGACCGACTCTGATGATGTATTATGAATCAATAGCAGTGAGCTAACAATGGATCACTTACTCGACTGCCAGTAGCTGTATAGATACTATATGGCCATCGTTTTCATTTGAAGTGAACACGGGTACAGGGTTCTTCCAAAGAATGGTATGGAAACCACGGCCTATATATATACTTACATATTACAAAGTCCCTGATTTGAAAGAGCTAGGTAAACCGTGTAGACACAGAACCTTCTAAAAATTTCAGTATTCCCTCTGGATTTTTTATCAAGAGCAGCTGAGTGACAACATGATATATATTTAACCATTTTGCGCATTTTTATTGATATTATTAGAAAATATACATGTTATTTACATTTTATCTTTTATAGTGTTTTTCGTAATAAAGTGATGTAAAACTGTTTCTCTGTTTTACATAATATTATGACGATAATTACACATTGAAATATTCAGTGAAGGGCCGCTAGTGACGTATCTGTAGAAAAACACTCCACCAAGTCTGTCAGGAGCACCAGGACTTGCTCACTACTTCGATTTTTTCCTGTGAGGGAAAGCACAGCGTCCGTCGTCCGTCAACATTTTGCTTCAAAGGACATCTCCTCTGAAACAACTGGACAAATATTGATGAAACTTGACAGAGATGTTCCTTGTATGAAGCTGTAATAAAAATGGCCAAACATTTCCATTCCATGCAGAACTTTTCTTGCTATGGCCAAAATAGAACAACATTTTTTAAATTTTCTTCTCTGAAACCACAAGGCATAGAGCTTAGATATTTAGCATGTAGCATTGCCTAGCAAACCACAATCAAGATTGTTCAAATTATGACCACGCACGTCGGGGGGGAAGGGGCTCGTCTTTATATAGTTATAGGAGAAACTAAGCTTCAGATGAGTTCCTATAGCAGCCACTGACTCCCTGGCAACCAGTGACTTCCTGAGCAACTACTGACTCCCTTTAGCAACAAGTGACTTTCTTAGGCAAGTGCATTTGTAGTCGGGTGAGAGATATATGGCCATCATGGCTCTCTTGTCTCACAAATTATAACCATGTCAAATAACTTTTATTTTATACTTTATGAGCAAATGCAGTTACTTCACTGGAGCCTTTTGTCTCAACAAGTGACCTATATTTGAGGCTAGCTGTCAAACCCATTGTTCCCTATCAGTTTTCGTTTCTCTCTCATTTGCACAGAAAGTCAAAAGAAACAAGAGCCAAGATTGCTCACCTGTCTACCATTGGCTGTAACACAAGGTCAACAATATCAGGTATTTTTTAATCGATTTGAACAATATTCATAGAGATCCGCTACATAATGCTTCATTCCAAAATCTAAGTTCTGGGCGGTGTGGTTCTAGACAAGAAGAGTTTTGAAGTTTTACCTACATAAGCCTATTTCAAATCAAGTGACGCTCTGATCGGGGTCAATCACAGGTCATAAAACAATCTTGATAGAGGTCCATTAGGCAATGCTACATACTAAATATCCAAGCTCTGGGTTGTGTGGCTCTAGGCAAGATTTTTTAAGTTTTGCCTATATAACATAATATCAAGTGACCCCGGGGAGGGGTCAATTTTGACTTGGTGGTAATGATTTAATAAATCTTGGTAGAGGTCCACTAGGCAATGCTACATGCTAAATATCTAAGCTCTATTCCTTTTAGTTTCAGAGATTTTAAAGTTACCCTATGTTAGCATATATAAAGTCAAGTGTCTCCCCTGGTGGGGGTCGTAATTTGAACAATCTTGGTAGAGGTCCACTAGGCAGTGCCACATGCCAAATATCTAAACTGCACCTTCCTGTTCTTAAGATGTTTAGTTTTTCCTTTCAGTTGCCATGGCAAACAGAGTTCTGAATGGAATTATTTGAACAACTATGATAGGGCAAGGCACATCCCTGCAAAGTTTCATCAACACTTGCCAAGTGGTTTCAGAGATGTTGTTTAAAAGAAAATGTGAAATGGATGATGCCGCCACACGCTGGACGATCCTTATAGCTAAAAACAACAAGACAGTTTTTTGTTAGTATCCAATTTTATTTTTATTGTGTATCAACAAATATCATTCATACAGTTCTGTCTAATACATGTCATGCTTGACAGATCATTTCAAGCAACAGTAGTGAAAGTCTAGCAACCTGTTTTTACAGGGAAGAACAATACCAGAGACGTAGATCTAACTGATGTTAGAAAATACTAAACAACTGACAACACTGTCGTTCTTTCTTATCTAAAATTCTGATTCACCTAATACAAACAAGTTTACATTCCTGATTTTTATCCTTTGTTCTAACACAAGCTGCTGCTTTTCCTATATAAACATATAGAGAAAAGCCTGTATTTTATTTTACGATAAATTACAGCACGTTTTTCCAAGGACGACGTGCCTTAATTGACGTAACGACGTGATGTATGTAAACAAACGCGTCCAATCTGTCTCGCATTTTAAGGTTACAATGATGTACTACTACGCGTTAAATAAAGTTCGGGATTGTTTTCAAAGAAAATAACGTGTTAGAATCGGAATAATAAATTGTTCCCTACATTTTATCGTTGAATAAAATACAGTCAGTCATTTGGATGCGAAAATTCAATCACTCGTGCTATGCACTCGTGATTAAATTACTACGCATCCAAATTCCTGACTATTTTATTAACGATAAAATACAGGGAGGCATTTATTATTTCTTAATTAAAATAAATTTATCATGAGAGACAAAAGACAAAGAGCGGCATGTATAATTATCACTGTTATATCATTCTATTTTGTATTATATCATCATAAGGAAGTGACAGTGATGTTCTTATTCCAAATGCACACATTTCAAGGCTACAACAAGGGGAGTCCTAAATTTATTGTCCAGTTATAAAATGTATTTTTCACAGGAACGGCTAAACAAAACACGTTTCAAAATGACAAAATCCGTAACTTTTGCTATCTAAAGATTACCAATAGTTGACAAGAACACTACAGAAATCCAGTGTGTAACAAAACCATGGAAGAATAATTATGGTAAAATATTTTGCTTTCATTTAAAGACATAAAGGTAGAACACAGTTAGGATCAAGGATTGAACACAATGTGAAAGATATTCCCAGCCTTACAGAGACCTTGATTATTATCACAGTTATTACATACAAGACTGAACGTAATCAACTTATCTCGGATAAAATTCTATATTCAGTAGAATCCTTTGATCAAAAGCATAAAGCAGACAGTCAGAATAATGCAGATTCTAACGCACTACAAATGTAATGTTGTTTCTGATTGGTTACGTTAGTTAAATTTGAGACGTTTAAATAACGTATAATTTATATAGTCGCAAAAATCAAACCATCAGTAGTGATTGGATATTAGAGCATTGTGCATTATAATAGGGTTAACGATTTAGTGATTTGACATTTGGGACATTAAATACCGTTTTTAATGGTCGCAAAACAAGTTTAATGTCTTCGGCTAATGTCATCGCTATTAAAAATATTTCCAATCATTAAAACCGTATATACAGTCACAAATATCAAAATTACAAAACAGTTAACCCTACATAGTAAAGTTTATCAAATACTTTGCTAATGTATGACCTTACCGTACCAAATACCTTAGTTTTTGTTTGAATAAAGCCTGCATGTAATATTAGAATACTTATGTATGACTAATGTCTTACATAGTGTATTGTCATTAAAAATGTTTATATAGAAACATGTCACACAGCTTCAAAACAGGAAGTAAAGACTGCTCAAGCTGTGATTAATTACCATGAAACAATTTCAAGTTATAATCACTTTGACTAACATTAAATGAGACTTTTAAACCTATTGTTTAAAGCTAAAAGTAGCCGTCTACACAGCTGTGCCATTCATCAGATGATGAATCATGTCACATGGTGTATTCTACAAGCTTTATTTTAGAGTTACATTGTATAAGTGGCAGTGCTAGGGAACAGCAATAGAGCATTACACTACCCAGAAGTCATGGGTTCAAATCCTTTTAGCAGATTAGGACCACAGCTTGCAAACATCCTGTTTCAAAATTCAGGATCAAACAGGACATTTAGTTTCTGTAAGTTGCAAGAACTTAAATCTACAACCAATATAAAGTACATGGCTTTGAATTAAACCAGGGATGATAAAGAAAAGGAAGTAATGGTTAAAAATCCAGTAACTGGTTATAAATAGAAGTTCATTTGGTGTCAGTGTTCAGCCCATTCACAACTAACCGGTATTTCTTAGAACAGAAAAAAAATTTCCCCTTTTCTATTCATTTCTTGTAATACCTTGACATTAACACAGAGAATCATTTCAGAACTTATTAAAGTATTAAGGTGTAGTTTTTCAGGAAATGTGTCAGTTAAAAGTTACAGCAACTTGTCTCGTTAGGATGATTTATGCAGTGTTAAATCTGACAACAGTTTTCTCCCTTTAATTCAAAAGCTGATTAACAGTTGGTCATGTAGTTATTAGCTTTCTGCACAGCACATATTGAATAATATATCACCCCTCCTGTGCAGCAAGGTTTTAACTTTATCTAAAACAAGAAGTTGTGGCCTTGGTGCACCTAACATTTGAAATGCTAACAGGTAAAATATGTTTTTCAGCCAAGCTGAATCCTTCTTACTGGAACAAACACATCTGTTTTCCATACTAATAACTGGATTTCAAAACATCTCATTCACACAATAAATAATCTGTACTTGTAAGCTGTACTGGTAAACTAGAATTGTAAAAGAGCCATATTTACAGAAACGATAAACTCTTCTTATATACACAACATAGAAACATATCTGTACATATCCCTTCATTTACAACATTTTTAGTTTGCTCCATATAACAATGTACAATATATACACACAAAGATATGTACAAGCATGCTTTCCTCTTGGACTTGTAAAAGGTTAAAAAAATGTCTAAAAACTACCAATTTATGATTCCTTAACTAATTTTACTAGGAAAATGATAAAAGATCCATCATCACTTTACATGATACAGTAATTTATAGCACCTTCACTATCAAGAAAGCTGTTTTACCAATAAAATTGACAGTTACTTGCTTAAAGAACAAACATTCCTAAACTGAAAGTGATCATGGGGCTTTCACAATTTGAGATGTTGTTTATACCTCAAATAAAACAACTTTACACTTTTGTACCATCCACTCCAGTGGAATGCCTCAAATGAAAACAATGGACACCAAGAGTTAACTGAATTTTTTAACAGGCCTGTTTCAGATCTGTAAAGGGTCCTTTAATCTTGAAAGACATATTTCCATTTGTTCACATTAAAGTAGATTTACAATGTCTTTATTCCCAAATTTAGGAATAACAACCATTAGTAACTTGAATATTGCAAAAAAGGTGACCTTTGGTATTTAAACTTGAATATTGCATAAAAGGTAACCATTAGTATTTAAACTTGAATATTGCATAAAAGGTGCATTATTTATTTAAGACATGTATTTTTTGTGTTACTGTAACATTCTTCTACAGATGGTACATATAAGCAGTAGAACCAAAGCGATATCTAGATATCAGACCATAGTTTCTGGCAGCTACCTGCTCTGTATTGCTGAAGTTAATTAATGGTTTCATTCAGTTTTAATTACAATCCAAAGAAATGCTCCTCCTTACACACATGTAATAAATTAGTGCATCTTGTGAAACGCATTGTGAAATTTAATATGTAATCTGAATGTCAAAACATGAACTCTTGTTCACAAATACATTGTGTTAACTACTGTTCAAATAAAATATATTATGAAGTATTCTAACAAATGGTTATTCCTAATATGATGAAACAGGGCAGAATGTTCAAGTGAAGTTACATGTAAATTACCAAATGCGTCTAACAGCAGAAAATATAATCAGTTAAACATGTCTGATTTCTGTGGTTATATCAATGTGATTGTATGATTAAAATGTGTATTTTAACGGGGGAAAAAAGAATAATAAAATAGTATAATTAGTGGCAAAAGCCGCATAAGAAAAAAGAAATCATTGCAACACAATATTGAAGTAAATGCACAACCCAACTTTTGATAAAATGCTGCATGTACATGTATATAAGTTAAAATTTTGATCAAATGCTTGTGTCACAATCTAGGATATAATTTCAATGTATAAGCACTCTGTATTGAAATGCAGTTGTAAAAGCAAGTACACAGATGGCAAAAAATACATGTATGTATGTTTGTATGTTATGTAAAATGTTGATGATGTAAAACAAACAGCAGACTGGGTACCAGTTATAGATATCTGTTTACAACAATGTATATAGGATGACAAAGAAGATCGTGTTAAGAAAGATAGTTCAAAGGCAATATTAGACATTGTTTCAATTATACATTCAAAAGTCAGCCGATAGAAGTTTGTTGAGCTTCTTTGATAAAGAATTTAGTAAAAATTACTCCTTCATAGACCTTTTATTGGTCTGTGTTTAATTATGTAACTTTTCAAACACATTTATTTTGCGCCATACAGAACACAAGAAGAATCCATGACGTCACAGGTACACTCCTTTTGATAAATCCATTAACTATTATGCATCAGTACTTGTTTTGGTAAAATTGAAAGACTTAAAACTGAAGTTATCCAGCATGGACCTTGGTCTCGGTCTTGGTTCAAGGTCTAGATGGCGTGGCCTCATCACTAAAGAAGATCTCGCAGAAACCTGGCCCTTAGGGGTCAATGAGTCTTTGTCTTTATCCCCTTCTTGGGCCTCTGCTTTACCAGTAATAAGAGACACAGAGGACCTACTGGCTCGGATAATTTCCATAATCATTGACTTACAGTCACAGCATATGCTCATCTGAGGTCCTGGAAGATAAACCAAAATATTCTTTATCATATACCTATTATTATCTTTTTAAAAATACAATTTTATATCTTTGGACTGCCATTTTCCAAGATCAAAATTTATTTATTCCGGCAGATTTTTTTTTTCAGTGTCAAAAACTGATGCTGAGTAGCTGTAGTCGTAATGTCTGAAGTATTTAAAGCATAACTAGTGCGTTCAGCTATTTCCGCACAACTTCACACAATCAGCAATACAACCTAACAGAACAGCACACCTGTATATTATTCACTTTTGACCATACTCATTTTAAAAGATAATATGCATTCTGCACAGTATTTTACAATTTATATATGACATAGTTTAAGGGGATGAAAGAGATAGAGTTATGGCATTCTAGCTTCACTTAATCTTAAAACATTTTTTTGCATGTGATATTGAGTCATCCATCATGCCTGCAACATGGTTGTGCACAAATTGTATGTACATGTACCTTTTAATAAAGCCTTATTAGGTGGTGGCCTTGAGCCTACGCCAACGCCGATGGTGTGTGACCTCTGTAGGGACCTTCTCCTGTTGGCAGCTTTGTCGTCGCTAACAGGAGTGACTGGTTCCTCCATTGTTTTGCTAAGGCTGTCTGAGTCAGTGATCTTTCTGTTAGTGATTGGACTATGTGGAACAGAACCAGTGCTGTAAAAGGTTTAAAACAATCGGATGTAGAATAGTTTTACAAATAGCACCATTACTCATGTGTAATAAGTTATAGATAATGTATCATTATTTGTTACCATACGTCTTACATTTCTCGACTTTTCCCATGTATTTCAGAACACATTTTGCATTTATACAATCATGTGCTAACAGTGATTAACAACTACCTTTTAACAGACTGTAAACTTTAATATTCAAATTATAAAGCAATATTTAAATCTAATCAACTCTTTGCTTGTAAGATGGTTTCGTTCACACAGGATTGAAAGGCAAACCACACAATTTAAGTTTGAACAGTCAAAGAAATTAACATTAGTCCAAGGACAGTAAAACTCATGTTGATTCATTGACAATCATTTTCTGGCCAGTGGTATTCTATATGCAATATATAGTGGTGATTATACATGTAGTATTGATGTCTTTCAGAAGTTCTCAACTGTAGTTTCACTGACTGTTTGAAGCAGGTGAATTTATTAAGAGTATGTTCCTGATCTCTAAAATTTTTAAAATCTCATCAACCTACCAAAAGTACCAATTATATTCACATTGCTCATCCACGGATACATACCTAACTTCTGTAAACCTTTAAATCAGTGGTTTCATAGCACCTCCGGCCTATACACGTATATAGGTCCGTGTTAGTACATATCAAATATAGTTCTTTTCTGCACTTTTACTTCCAGGGGTCTTCTCAAGATGATATGTCTAAAAATACTAACCTTTCATATACTTTGAGGGCTTCTAGCACTTCTGGACTTAAAGGGACAGGACTGAGTGTATACACAGGGATCTTCTCAAAATGCTCTGTTGGTACACTCATCTATAATAAATAATAATGTCAAAAATTGAACACAAAATCCTATTGTATTATTTACCAAGGCGGATATATACCATAACAATTCATAGGAAGATGTCATACTTTGTACAGCCTCAAACTCTCAACCTGGAGACAATTAGTTCAAATCCTGCAGACAAACTTTGACTGCCAGTTCCACAATCCATGTTTTGTGCTCAAGAACGAAGCAGTCATCAAGAGTAGTAAATGTAAGTTGGAAGACCTTAAGTCTATCATTGTGATGCTAATATCTTCAAACAAGATAAAATCTAAATTCAGGGCAAACTTTAACATTACTGGTAAGATATCGGTATTCTAGCATATTGTACATGCATACAAATCAAAGACTTTTCTCACATAGGCACCATGTTGAGCCAGTCAACTGTGCTACACACCTGGCTCTTGTAAGTGACATGTCATCCCATACTGGTAAACAACTGTCAAAAGTGAATTCAAAATCCTTCCATGTATGAGGAAGTAACAGTCCAGACAAGGTCTCAAGTATTCATTTTCTATCTTTAACCTCCAAGTATGACCTTGACGTTTGAGTTACAGACCTCTGTCTTTACATGACTTCCTCTTTCATTGTGGAGAACAGTTGTGCCAAGTCAATTCAAAATCATTCAATGCAGAAGAAAGTTTCAGCCCAGACAAGGTCTCATGAGTCCATTGTATACTCTTAACCTCCAAGTATGACCTTGACCATTGAGTTACAGACCTGGATCTTCACATGACTTCCTGTTTCATTGTGGTGAACAGTTGTGCCAAGTCAATCCAAAATCATTCAATGCATGAGGAAGTTTCAGCCCAGACAAGGTCTCATGGGTCCATTGTTTACTTTTATCCTTCAAGTGTGACCTTGACCTTTGAGTTACAGACCTGGGTCTTGCATGTGACAGGCCGTCCCATTGTGGTGAACAGTTGTGCCAAAGTCAATTCAAAATCCTTCAATACACTGGATGGATGCAGAGACATACATCTTACCAGCAAAGTGACAATCACATCCAGCCACAGACAGTTGGATCAACAATAACATTTTTCAACAGGTCCTGTAAGCCCGGTTGAAATAAATATAATGCAACATTAGACACTAGCACAGAACTCAGCTTTGTGCTGAAGAGTTTTGCAGTATTCCAAATGGCATTTAGGTAAAAAAAACTATCGCTGATGTACAACATTAGCATAACATGATCTAAATGGAAGAGATAACAGGACAATTTTTTGAGTTCTTCACTGTTTAACAGTTGTTGATCTTACCTTTCTGAGGCAGTAGTTACAAACAGTTCTTAGGCAGAATTTACACTTGGTACCCCACTGGCCAAACAAGGAAAACTTTGTCTTCTTACAGGTGAAGCAAATCTGAAATAAAGCCATGAACTTAGAGCTACCTGGTAAATGTCAACCCATAGTTTATGCACACTCAAACACTGATTACATTTTCTAAAATACATGTGCATCCAAACTAAAATGTTTCATATATTCTTGTTTTTGCTGTTTAAATTAAGGCTAAATGCCTAGTCCCTTGTTGCTTTCATTTGAGCTGCTCTTTCTTATGTTGTTATCTTTGTTTAGATAGTCGGTTCTAAAGCCCCAGTTGCTTATGTTATACTGTTGTTATGTCTTTCAGACTTTAAATGAACAAATGATCTTATCTGATCTTATCTCAAATACAACTTCTGATCCACCAGCAGAAAAGCCAGTGATCTTTTACTTTACTGGCATGCAGCTCTACTTTTAAATTTTACTTCAAATTTCAGTAGCTAAGTTGATTATATACGATACCTTTCCCTTACTGACTTGACTATACAGTTCTGGGTTCGTAATGAGACTCTCCAGCTCGGCTTTGGTCAGCACACTTCGGATATGTGTCACTTCTTCCAGCGTCAGTGATAAACATTCTATTGGATTCTGCCATTTATGCTGCACAACACATATCAAAACACAATTATTTTAAAGTCAGTTTTACCAGATAACACTTTATAGAAAATTGGAAGAATGCATAAATAACTACAATTTATTCTATATAGTTTTACAGCCAAACCTGTGTTAAATACTACCTCTGAATTAAGACCACCCTGCAAATAAAGACCAACAGGGGCATCACAGTACAGATTATCTATAATAGAAACACCTGTAAATTAAGACCACTTACAAACACAGACCACACTTGTAGTTTCGCAACTGTGGTCTTTCTTTGCAGGTTTGACTGTATATATAAAAACATCAATATGTTTCTTTCAAAACTTACCATTCAAAGAAGCAACCTTTCCTGTAGACTTATCACTGTCTACAATATCTGCTATTTAAATTGTAAATCTTTACAGTGAGCATTTACCAAAAACAAGAGCTGTCCATAGGACAGCACGCTCGACTATTGTGGGTGTTTGCTAATAAAACAAAACTTTTATCAGTATAATAGCAAAACAAAATTCTGCTAACTATTAAGTATAAACTAGGAAAGTTGAATCATAAAAAAAGTCAAAATCTATAACTATAGATTTAATTTTTGGTAAATTAATTGTTTGATACAAAATTTACCCTGAACACTATTGCAAGGTTTGATATAACTACCATAAGTGGTTACTGTGATATGTGCATGATAGTACCTTGCATGCAAAACTTTACCAAATTTTCAAAGTCAAACAAGGGCCATAATTTGCACTAAATTTAAACAAGAGTTATCTGTCTTGACTGTGTGACACCTCTTAAGACATTAAAAAAGTTTCAAGTCAATATCATAAGTGGTTACTGAGATATGTGCATGATAGTACCTAGCAGGCAAAACTTTAACCAAATTTTCAAAGTCAAACAAGGGCCATAATTAGTACTAAATTTATACAATAGTTATTTGACTTGACTGTGTGACACCCCTAGAGACATTAACGAAGTTTCAAGTCAATATCGTAAGTGGTTACTGAGATATGTGCATGATAGTACCTAGCAGGCAAAACTTTAACCAAATATTCAAAGTCAAACAAGGGCCATAATTTGTACTAAATTATATTCAAAGTCAAACAAGGGCCATAATTTGTACTAAATTTATACAAGAGTTATCTGACTTGATTGTATGATACCCCTAAAGACATGAACAAAGTTTCAAGTCAATATCATAAGTGGTTACTGAGATATGTGCATGATAGTACCTAGCAGGCAAAACTTTAACCAAATTTTCAAAGTCAAATAAGGGCCATAATTTGTACTAAATTTTTTCAAGAGTTATCTGCTTTGATTGTATGACACCCCTAAAGACATGAAGAAAGTTTCAAGTCAATATTAAAAGTGGTTACTGAGATATGTGCATGATAGTACCTAGCAGGCAAAACTTTAACCAAATATTCAAAGTCAAACAAGGGCCATAATTTGTACTTAATTTTTTCAAGAGTTATCTGCCTTGATTGTATGACACCCCTAAAGACATGAACAAAGTTTCAAGTCAATATTATAAGTGGTTACTGAGATATGTGCATGATAGTACCTAGCAGGCAAAACTTTAACCAAATTTTCAAAGTCAAACAAGGGCCATAATTTGTACTAAATTTTTTCAAGAGTTATCTGCCTTGATTGTATGACACCCCTAAAGACATGAACAAAGTTTCAAGTCAATATCATAAGTGGTTACTGAGATATGTGCATGATAGTACTTAGCAGGCAAAACTTTAACCAAAGAAGCAACGCCGACGCCGACGCACAAGTGACTGTAATAGCTCTCCATATTCTCCGAATAGTCAAGCTAATAAGCACACTTGGAGAAATAAAATCTAAAGAAGGAATCTTCTCGTACATCTATGTAGAAAAACAAAATAAAATAAAATTTACCAGAACTAAACAGAAACACTATTCAACAGTCTACCTAGAAGAGACAATTAATTTTTCAGACGGTAAACAAAAGAAAACAGTTTCCCAAAACCAACAGGAAGTTTAGATAAAAGAGTACAAAATAAAGTACTTCAACAAATGGAAGCTGAAAGTTGAAGGAATATGTGTTGTATCATGCATCATAAATGTTTGCAGTCAAAATGCAGCAAAATATTCAAAACAATACACCAGCATAAAAACGTGTTTTTTTCACTTCTACAGTACCAGTGCAATTTGTAGTTAAGCCATGGAAGTGTCCTCACTTTTATAAGAAAAGAAAGAAGAAGTATAAAAAAAATATTACGAGAAATGAAATCAAAATCTTCAAGAGAAAAATACTACTGAAAAAAATCAACTCTTCAAAAACAGAGTAAAATTGAAAGAAACAAATTGGCTAAATAAATACAATTAAGATAACACTTTCATGACCCAGTTAAAATTCAGCTTCCATCACAGTCCTTAGTGTTTTATGATAATGGAACAACATTTAAAGCACATGTTTTTATCATAACCAATGTTTCGAATTACAAAATTTTAAGCAATTCAGAAAAACGATTTACCTTTGTCAAAGAAATGTTGTCAAACACCAATGCCAACTAACAAAGTTCAGCATGAAATTATTTTTAACTTTAAAAACCTTGTGTACATGTATTGTACATCAAATGTAACCTTGTTATTCCTGGTGTGTTAAATGAAATGTAAACTTTAAAAAGTTAAAAGCTTTATATAAATTCTGGTTTCAAATTCTTCAAATAAAACTCAAAATACCCGTTAATTGGCAAGTGTGTTACTTATTAAAGATTAGAGTAGGAAAGGTTATATAGGTACTCACTGGAGGAAGGGGTCTGCAGTCAGAGCAGGGGTTAGACGTGTTAGTAAGGTCCTGACGAGGGCAATCTGTTTTCCAACTTACATGCAGTAAATCGACGACCTTAAATTCTGCACGACTTGTCTTGATCACATCTGGTATGTCACCACTGTCATTATCAGTATCACCATGCAAGTTATTGAGTTCATTTGTTGGTGTTGCGTCTTCAGGATCTCTGAACTCTGGAGGGGGAATTATCAGATGCTTGTCTGCATAATGATCAAGGTTATTATGCTCAAAGTCTACTGGTAAATTATGAGAGCCTTTCACTGGCTTCATTTCAGGTCTTACCTCTGACCTTGACCTTAAAATTGATTTCACTTGTCTGAATTCATGTCGTCTTGAAGGTGTCTCCCTTTCTGATGTCACTTCCTGTTTTGCAACACTATTAACAGTGCCTGCTGCTGATGTACTTGAAGTGATTGTATCATTCATTATTCTTTCATTGGTAACTATACCAACACGTCTAGCACGAGATTCTCTAGGTTTGTATTCAGTTTTATCAAGTTTAGATTGTGCGTCAGTATCACTTACACCATTTTCATTTGAACTTTCCGTTGTAGTTTTGTTCTGCAATTTTGATCTGATTTCAGATCCCTCTGTTCGAATAGCTGACTGACGAGACAGTCGTACCGTCCTCTTTGGCTTTGAGTCATCCTGATTAGATTTTGTTTCAACTGTATCCTTTCTATCAACAGCAATGTCAGTCTTAACAGATTTTATTGGAATTCTACTGTCGACAGATCTTGAGACAATGGACCTTTCAACACTACTTTTTGCTCTACTGACCTGTGACCTAGTTTTCTGACTAAATTCAATTTCACTCACTGGTCTCCTTCCATCCTGGTTAGTGTTAGCATCAGACTTTGATGTTTTTCCAGCTTTCTCAATAAAATTGAAGTGTCTTTCTTCTTCCTCTTTCAGCTCCCTTGACCTTACATCAGGTCGTGACCTTGCTCTTACAATAGCTGTCCTTGACCTTCGAAGGGTTACATTGTCAGTTTTCACATCAACAGTTTTTCCATCATTACCTACCACTTTGTCCTGTGGATAAGAAGTTTTTTGACTATGTGAAGTTTCATTATTTTCTGCTTTTGATAAAGAATTTGAAACAGGTTTTAAATTACTAATAGCAGTGTCACCTTGTAACCTTGCCCCGGTAGGTGACTGTGAACGATCATGACGATGATGTTCTGATCTTGCTTGGTTCTGACTTAATGATTCATGCTTCACCCTTGACAAACATGCACCTGCAAAACTTGCATGCCTCTGTAATGAATGAGAGTTTTGTAAATTATGAGAACTACGTGAAACAGAACCATGCGCATGCTGGACAGTATGTCTACGCACTTTATCACTGGAAGTTTGAGTATCACATGCATTGTCATTTGGATTACGCACAACATGGACAGAATGTCTTCTTGAAGATTCGCTTCTATGAGACTGATTAGGGCTCTCTGACCTCGGAGATGGAAAAGTCTCCGAATGTTTCATAGCACGGGTGCGGGGGGAATCACAGCGGGTTGCTATATGGGTCTCATGATGAGAACTAACACGTGATTTACGAGGAACACTACATGTAAATGTTTCTGAACGAGACAAATGATGAACAGGTGATTCAGATCTTCCAGCATGCATTCCGGGTGACTGAGATCGTCCTATATGGCTGCTTGGAGATTTACACCTACGCGGCCCTGAAATAGAAGCTACACTGGCGGAACGAGAAAGCCGAGAAGTTTCACCAGACGACATTTCATGCAGATTACTAGGAACTGAATATACATTGTCCACAAGATTTCCATGCGAATTTGATAATAAACAATGGCCAACATGCTTTTGCAAGGGTTTTGACCGAGTATTAAAATGATTTTGTGCCATAACAGTTTTTGGACAATCACAGTTAGCATGCTGTACATCCTGGTGCTTTTTACGATACGAAATAATTTTAGTAGCTTTGCGTGACATATGACCACGACTGAAATGTTTATTTTGCATAACACTGTCTTCTTCAGCCTCTGGGAGGGGAGCATGCTGGGAAGGTGGGGATACCTTTGTCCCACTTTTTGCATCACAGGCACTTATTGTATGACGTCTAGCAACAGACCGACAGTTACTGGAAGTAGAAGGTTGTCTTGCAAGATCCTTGGCAACTGAAAGACAAAGTATAAGTATTGTGGTAAATCATCTATAAAACTAAAACAGTAGCACACATGTTATTTTACTCTTTGCAAGTAGGAGAATGAAAGCAGATGATGTGTAATTTGAAAGATAGCCTGTGTACTGCAATGAAGCCATTTCAACCTGAATGTACCGAGTCTCCTTTCAACCATCAACCATCTTACTTTATTGTTAATGCTTCCAATGTTTTATCATTCTTAGACCGTTAAATGTCTGGGGGTACCTGCACGTTTCCAATGGACATCATCAGCATCAGGATAAATTGGGTCAAGTGGTGACATCACAGGTGCATTGATATGGTTACGATAATCATCGTCTGGGTCAGAAAAGTACGAGTCAGAATCATCTGTGGATACCTGAAAACCAGACAAACAATTCTCATACCTGGCGTTGTCTGAAAGACATATTGCATGAACAGAAAAGTGAAATAAAACTTAATTTCAGTCATTTTATTAAACAAACTTAAAAACTCAAATTCACATTGTACATAATTCTCTTTTTCGACTTTTATCTGATCTAACAGTTACATTTGATCTGATGATCCATGAGGTACTGCTTAAAAAGAACTGGCATGTGTCAGTTACTGCATGATAAATCATGCTGTTTTGCAGTAGACTAAATATCTATAATGCCAGGGCTTAAACTTTCACACGACATTATTGATAACAATAATTTTGTATCATCATTTTAACACACAGTAAAATCTAAGGGAAACCCTTCTTCTTATGTTTAAACCTATGCTTAATAAGACATGCAAAGTTTCAAAGAACGCTTTTCTCCTTACACATTTACAGCAAAATTTATAAAACTAGACTAGGTGAAACATTTTATAGATAAGAATGTAGTTTCAATGAAAAATTACAAAAATAACTTTAAATTGTACGGGGGAGGGGGACAAGATACCAAATAGATTTGCATGACAGCATGTCTCCTAAATAGCCTCAATTCCATCAAATCATGGTTTGCATTTAACTAAAGCAGAAACAATAAAATCATCCTAAATGATGTTTGTAACGGTAATTTATTAATTTTAACTAATACCTAACGGAAAATGGAATACCTTGACCAGCTACTTAGGTACAAATTAAGGAAAATCCAGTACTTCCAGGAACTAGATGGTTATTTTTGTCACAAAAACAAATGTCTCCCAAATGGCAGTTTGTCAATGATTGTAATACTGAGACAGGATATTAAAATAAAATAATTGTGGAGAAGAAGTGAAGATAAATAATTAAATTCCATTGTTGAGTGGGGAATGTGTCTGTTACATCTCATCACAGTTGCTGAACACTTCGTTCAGACACGAAATACAGTCACATGACTTTTGATCTCTAATTGTGACCTTGACCTTGAACAAAGGTGGTCGTTACACGTATGCGCTCTGCACATCGTCTCAATATGGTGAACATTTGTGGTGAGTTATTCTAAAATCCTTCAAGGGGTACAAGAGATATGGAGCGGACACAAAATATAGTCACATCACCTTTGATACAGTACACGCAATCTAATTGTCATTATCATCTTAGTAACAAATAAAGCTACCACTTTCTTGTAATAATCTCATTAAAATATATACACAACTTTAACCTGTACTTATATCTAGTGAGTTAATTGCTATATTTAATGTTTTTCCAAGATGATAAAGGGTAAAGCCTTCTCTATTAAGCTTCCAATTAAAATATGTTACAAACGAGAAATTGACCAACGGTCACTGTGACCTTGACCTTTGAACTACTGACCCCAAAAACAATAGGGATCATCTGCTCAATAAGACCATTCATCCTATGAAGTTTGAGAGCTGTAGGTCAAAAGGAACTCTAGTTATCGTCCGGAAACGAAGAATGGACGGACGGACTGACGGACTCCCCCAGTTTGAGGGTTGTAGGTCAAAAGGAACTCTAGTTATCATCCGGAAATGAGAAATTGACCAACGGTCACTGTGACCTTGACCTTTGACCTACTGACCCCAAAAACAATAGGGATCATCTGCTCTATAAGACCAATCATCCTATGAAGTTTGAGGTCTGTAGGTCTAAAGGAACTCTAGTTATCATCCGGAAACGAGAAATTGACCAACGGTCAGTGTGACCTTGACCTTTGACCTACTGACCCCAAAAACAATAGGGATCATCAGCTCTATAAGACCAATCAACTCTAGTTATCATCCGGAAATGAGAAATTGACCAACGGTCACTGTGACCTTGACCTTTGACCTACTGACCCCAAAAACAATAGGGATCATCTGCTCTATAAGACCAATCATCCTATGAAGTTTGAGGTCTGTAGGTCTAAAGGAACTCTAGTTATCATCCGGAAACGAGAAATTGACCAACGGTCAGTGTGACCTTGACCTTTGACCTACTGACCCCAAAAACAATAGGGATCATCAGCTCTATAAGACCAATCATCCTATGAAGTTTGAGGGCTGTAGGTCAAAAGGAACTCTAGTTATCATCCGGAAACGAGAAATTGACCAACGGTCACTGTGACCTTGACCTTTGAACTACTGACCCCAAAAACAATAGGGATCATCTGCTCAATAAGACCATTCATCCTATGAAGTTTGAGAGCTGTAGGTCAAAAGGAACTCTAGTTATCGTCCGGAAACGAAGAATGGACGGACGGACTGACGGACTGACGGACGGACGGACTGACGGACAGGGCAAAAACAATATGTCTCCCCCCGAGGTGGGGGAGACATAATTACAGAGGAAGAGTAAGGCAATATATATAGCTAAGGTATATAATTCATATCTACAGTGAGATCTATAATGAAAGTGACCAATGAGACTGTATGGAAATAATGAAAATGACGATCTTTATGGAAAATGTGTAAAAATTTGTTCGAATGCTACACTCATACTGTTCATCCAATTAACATGCCAAATTAGAAGCCTATGATTCTAGAAAATGATGTTTTTAATAATGTTTAGCTACCACCATGTCATTTGATTTACACATATATCCCCAGTAAAAAGAAATACATATTTTAAGTTTGCATTTTAGTCAGTTTTAACAATTCAGGAATACTCATGTGATGCTTAAAAATCTATTAAGCAAGCTTATTATAGTGAAGAAGTTTGAAAACACTTTCCTTTTCTTGTAAATTCTATTATCTACACATTTTTATATGCATCTTTTTTAACAGAGGGATGGGGGAGGTATATACACTAGAATCAGTGTCTTTTCTTAAAAGTGTGGTGGCAAAATGATTTGTTAATACTTTTTTTTGTAGAATATATGTCCCATTTAGTTTAAACTTATTTATTTTAGCTGGTTTTGAAGTAAGCTTGAAGCTTATCGAGTCACTCTCGAGTCCACTTCCCGGAAAAACCAGTACTGGTGTCATAATTATGAGGAGCTACGGTTGTGACCCCAGTTGGGCTTGAACCCACAACCTCCAGGAAAAACTGCAGTAACCTTAACCTCTGCATCACCCCTCCCCTTAGTCTGTTGTTTTCATACCAAATACTTCTGCAACTATTGACAAAAACTCACTGATCTCAGTAACACAAACCTTAAAAGGCCAAAAAGGGAAGTAATTCTCTATAGAGACATAGTAAAACAAATACCAAAAGAACTAAAAATGCAACTGTACAAGTTGGAAAATGTTGGCGACAGATTTGTGAATATTCAATGAACAATAGGTGAAAAACTGATGGAATCTGACCAAATCTAAACATTGCACATTGTGACCAAGTTTCATAAAATTCAAATAACTATTGTTAAAAGTCATGGAGCAGAAAAAAATGTTACTGAAGTACCATCATGAGCAAAACTACATGAGCTATACATTATAACATCTCTTTGCCCATGAGAGACATTCATTATGGAAAAATATAACAAGAGGGCCATGATGGCCCTGTATCGCTCACCTGTCTACCATTGGCAAAAATAACTAGAATTGTGTCCAAAGGACACCGATGCCCCCACTGTGCAGATGTGCTCATAAACAAGAGCAAGCATATCTGTATGTAAGATTTTTATGTGGAACTTTTTCATTCCACTGTTTCATTTCTGTACATATACCTAAAATGATCTACAGGTAACCTTATGTACATGTTAAATTAAATTACAAATGTAAAATTTATATGTTCAATTATTTATATGGTATATAGTGAAAAAATCAACAAAGGGCCATAATTCTGTTAAATTTGGTCGCAACAAATTTATATGGTATATAGTGAAAAAATCAACAAAGGGCCATAATTCTGTTAAATTTGGTCGCAACAAAAATTTCTTCCTTTACTACCATCTACACATTAAAGCTGTTCATCCCTGGAAGTTTAAGCAAAATCTGCCATCCGGTTTAAGAGGAGTTGCGTTCACAATATTTCTATATGGTATATAGTGAAAAACTTAACAAAGGGCTATAATTCTGTTAAATTTGGTCGCAACAAAAATTCCTTCCTTTACTACCATCTACACATTAAGGTTGTTCATCCCTGGAAGTTTAAGCAAAATCTGCCAACCAGTTTAAGAGGAGTTGCGTTCACAAAATTTCTATATGGTATATAGTGAAAAAATCAACAAAGGGCCATAATTCTGTTAAATTTGGCCGCAGCAAAAATTCCTTCCTTTACTGCCATCTACACATTCAGGTTGTTCATCCCTGGAAGTTTAAGCAAAATCTGCCATCCGGTTTAAGAGGAGTTGCGTTCACAAAATTTCTACATAGTATATAGTGAAAAAATCAACAAAGGGCCATAATTCTGTTAAATTTGGTCGCAGCAAAAATTCCTTTCTTTACTACCATCTACACATTAAGGTTGTTCATCCCTGGAAGTTTAAGCAAAATCTGCCATCCGGTTTAAGAGGAGTTGCGTTCACAAGATATATAGTGAAAAAATCAACAAAGGGCCATAATTCTGTTAAATTTGGTCGCCGCGAAAATTCCTTCCTTTACTACCATCTACACATTAAGGTTGTTCATCCCTGGAAGTTTAAGCAAAATCTGCCATCCGGTTTAAGAGGAGTTGCGTTCACAAGATTTCGGGACGTACGGACGGACGGACGGACAAGTGCAACGCTATATGCACCCCACTTTGTGGGGGGCATAAAAAGGTTATTAATAGCAGAAAGGATCAATTTTACCTTTGGGTCATGATATCCTCTTAATAAGCCTATGTAAAATCAAAAGACCCCCCCCCCAGGCAGGGTTAATTTTGACCCTGAGGTCAGGATTTGAACAATCTTGGTAGAGAGTCAATTACTGCCACATGCTGAATATCTAAGCTCTAGGCCTCATTATTTTGCTGTCTGATCATGATCTGCACTGTTGGCTATTCATTTTTTTGCTGTCTGATCATGATCTGCACTGTAAGCTATTCATTGTATGTTGGCTGGTCATGATCTGCACTGTCAGCTTTTTATTTTTTGCTGTCTGATCATGATCTGCACTGTTTGCTATGCATTATTTAGCTGTCTGATCATGATCTGCACTTTCATAATTTAGCTGTCTGATCATGATCTGCACTTTCATTATTTTGCTGTCTGATCATGATCTGCACTTTGTGACAAATTTCAAGGATATCTGGGCTGAAAATGTAACATCTAGAGTGTTAACAAGGTTTTTCCATATTTGGGCTGTGACCTAGTTTTTGACCCCAGATGACCCATATTCGAACTTGGGCTAGAAATCAACTTAACAACCTTTCTGACAAATTTCCAGGATATTTGGGCTGAAAATGTTACCTCTAGAGTGTTAACAAGGTTTTTCCATATTTGGGCTGTGTGACCTAGTTTTTGACCCCAGGTGACCCATATTAAAACTTGAGCTAGAAATCATAGAAACAACCTTTCTGACAAATTGCCAGGATATTTGGACTGAAACAGTAGCCTCTAGAGCCTTAACAAGATTTTTCTATTTTTGGGCTCTGTGACCTAGTTTTTGACCCCAGATGACCCATATTCGAACTCGTCCGAGTAATTACTGGGACAAACATCCTGACCAAGTTTCGTGACAACTGAGGAAAAAATGTGACCACTAGAGCGTTAACGAACTAAATGTGGACGGACGACGGACATTCATCGATCCTAATAGCTCACCCTGAGCCAGCTCAGGTGAGCTAATAAAAGTCATTTCACAAAAATAATGCATGCTTAAGATACAAATAAACATCAATTTGATACAGTCATGCGTATTTCTAGCGATCAAAACTTAGAATTTTGAAACAACTCAGTGATCAGTTTAATTATACTGCTAAACAATTTATATCATATATTATAAGATAACTTAATTATTGGTTAACTTTGCTTTATTTTGTTGTATTAAAACAAGAATATTGCACTCCCCCCCTAAAAAAACACTGTGCTGAGGCAGGTATTATGCCTTTTGACCTCAACACAACCTTGTTTCTTCTTGAAATTAAAGTTTTCTTTGAAGCTTGGTTGAGTAACAACCAGTGGTTGCTGAGAAATAGCACAGACATTAATGAATGATGTAATTATAGACTATTTAGACATAGTGCTATTTGGAGCACTAGTCAAAGGGCTGTAACTTAGAAAAAAAATTAAGGAGCTTTCTCTTTCTGAAGTAAGTCTTCCCATGAAAATAAGATGGATTCTAGCCATTGGTTACTGAGAAATAGTGAGGACAAAATTCATGACAAATGGACAGTCAAAATATTTCTCCTTCAAGAAGCATAAAAATGTACTATGACAAGTTTTCCCTACCATTCTTTATTACAAATAATACACTCTCACAGATGTACATAATTCCAAACTCTAAAGTCTCCTTTCACTAGGCCTGACTAACCTGCATACTTATAATGTTGTTTATTTTCTGACAAAGACATAAAGTAAAAACATGTAAATTGAAAACTCTGTGTTGTCTTAATTTTATTTATACTGCATACTTATAAGAAATACAATTTTAAATGAGAGTGGCAAATAAACGCCCTTACAGCTCTGTGATCATGCATTATTCGCAATAAAGCATGGGTAAATGATCATTCTCAAATTGAAGAAAGAAGGGTAGGTCTAAGATAATGACCCTCTATAGTGTTGTACTTACCCCTGCGACTGCCACTTGACACCTAACATCAGTAAATCAGTATATTCAGTTCTTTTAAATACTAATTTTCTTTTTATGAAAGTGCAAACCCTCAACAGTCAATAGTGTACTCATTGGCAAAGTTTTGACTTCACAACCAAAGAAACTTTTGAATTTGCATAATTCTGTCTATTCAGTGTTTGGAATTAGTTTAATTTTGCAGTTCTAAAGATCAACCAAAATGTGTGTGCGTGTGAGTAACTGACAAATCAAAAATTCATGAACTAAAACCAACAAAATAATTACACAGACTAAAAAAAGCTTCACAACACTGCACTAAAACATACCAGTACTTCACACTTGATCAACTAAAAGAATCACTTCTAACACTATGCTTGTGTTCATAACTGATGAAGAGAAGACATGAAATGCAAAGTTTACCTGAAACGCTGCGACTGGTTTAATGACTTTTCGCACAGGTTTTGGGCTTTCTTCATCCGAGGAATAATTTGTATCACAGTTTAACGTTGGCTTCCGAACTGAAATTCCAAAGTTTAAAAGCTATACTAGATACTGGCAGATGTACTTTCTCTTTGTTATCAACTATTCTTTCAACATGCAATAGTTTATTTAGTTTGTAAAAGGAATCTTGTCACACATCCTTCATATTTCAATTAATATTACCAACATTTGAGCAATACTTCAAAGAATTTTCACACAAGAAGAACGCCATTCTGTCTATGACCGTATGGAATAACAAAGAACTCAACATGCTGCACAGCCTCTAGATTGTGACACAAAATAATGTTCTTTTATCACTTCACTACAAATGAATTCGTCACTAAGTGTGACATCAATCTCTTGAGCTTCATGTTGTCACTGTTCCTGTGCGTCACAATTGACTGGCAACTTGGCTTATGTGAAGAAGAAAAGTTCAAGGAAGGAGTTGTCGCACCAAGAATCAAACTCACAACCTCTCCATTACCAGAGGAGTTTGCTATAGCTCCTTATAGGGCTAAAGGAATTTTCTCACTGTAGCCAGGACTGGCTGCTACAAACATTGAACTGAATGTAAACTTACCAACCACCTTACCATGCTTTACAGGTTTTAATGTGTGGGGTTTGCATATATCGTGTAACAGCAGTTCTCTGGGGTCCATCTCTCTCTTTGGCAATTCTTTCAACTGTCTTCTATTTACCTGTAAATAGTCATATCAACTATTACATAAATCCTGACAATATATTTCCTTTACACAATATCATGTGTTTCTTTAAGCTTTTCAAGTTGGAAGCTGATCACTCTAATATAGGAGCACAGTCAAACCTCTGAACAAAGACCACTCTTGGGAAGAAGCTGAAGTGGTCTGTATTGACTGGTGGCTTTCATTCACAGATGTCTATACAACATTTGAATAGTGCATACTTTTCTCCCTAATGGTCTTTATTGGCAGGGGGTAGTCTTTATTCTGAGGTGACCTTTTAACACAGGTTTGGCTGTACATACCCCCCCACAAGAGAAAGGAAAAACATATATCCAAAAGAAGAGTATATACACCACAGTGTAGTAAGCTGCTACATGCACTAAAGTGAAAGAAAAAAAATGTGCTATGTACCCATGTAACTAATATCAGCTTTATTTGATGACTACCTCCTGGTGTTCTAACCAGTACTCATGCCTAAAGAAGGGATTAGAGGTTGTGAAAGTCACAGGTAATTTCTGGTGATAGGACTGGAACCCTGGAGTGTAAAAAAGGGTTCATATTATAATGGAGTGCTACAAATGTAGTGTCAAAAGATGGTATATGAAGTGGGAAAAAGGGGGTACAGTATTAAATGGATGTAAAAATGGCGGTAGCAAACAGCGAAGATCTTCCCAGTGTCTGCACATACTCAGTCCTAAAAACAAAACTGTTGTGAGTGTATACAGAAATAAAGAAGATAGCATAATTTAGCAGTCAGCCCTCAAACTTGAAGTACACATGGGTAAAGATTTTTCTAGAGTGTTTTAGCAGAATGCTACACCCTGTCCTTTTTCTCCCTCCCTGCTGGCCTTTTTTGCCTTCATGCTACCAACATATTAAAAGATATAGAAACCACTTAAAATTGTTGAACAAGCATCCGTGAGTCTTAGCACAATAAAAGAACATTTTCATTATATAAAGGTGTTACATTCTTCTAGAAGTTTCAATTTTATAGGGTATTTTCTGATACTCAAGCCTTCGACCATGCAAAAAATGCCTTGTCCCTTACTCAGTACACCCTGCCCTTTTTGGCAGTCTAGAATAATCCCACTGACTGTACTTAATACAAGTCTTAAAATGTCTGAATCTGTTCATATGCCGGCCATGTACATTCCAGTATTCTAGACTTTATTTCAAAGAGATTTGTATAATGTTATATCCAAGCTATGAGGAATAAATGTAAGCATGTATGACATTAATCACACTTTGAGAAAGATAAGAAAAAACATTTGTTCCCAGAACAAAGCACCTGTTCCTCAAATAAAAGTCAATTATGTATATCCAACACAGTCAGTTACAATGAAGACTTTATACACAAGTTTGTTTACAAGTACAACAGTACACCTCCTTTTTCTTATCCTTTGCAATTGACAACACACAATGTATATGTAAAAACTGCAGTTCCTTTCAAAAAGAAGCTTCAAAATAAAACATATCCCTACGTTACATAATCACAGTGCATCACTTCAATGCTGACATTTTCTTGTACATCCAGAACCAGGAGGTACACATTTCATTACTGAGAAGGTAAAATTTACGTTATTCTGTAAATAGTTAACTCACATCTGGTAATCCACTAAAACAACTGTCGACTGCACTCAAATTCACTTTACTTACACATAATGTATGCACATGCAACATGCATCCTGTTCACACAGCATCATTAATTGCACTCCTCTTAGGTGTAGAACAAAACAGTTAATAATTTCTAATTCTACAATTCATGCTACTGATTACAGCAATACAGAGATTTCTAAATTTATCACAAAACAGGCAGGTTTTGCATTTATGAAGTGAAAAGTATAGTTTGTAACAAAACCTTCCCGTACCATGAAACAAAACAGACAATCGTCTGAAAAAAATGTCCAGACATCATAAGACTGCACTTATTCAAGCCCACAATGTCTGAAATGCATATTATCTATCTCTATTTTACCATTAAGAAAAGCATAATTGAAGAACCATCTATTTGTAGTGTTTGTTTTTTCATTCATAAAATCCATTTAACCATTTGCAAGAAAAGCTCTAGATAACTGACTTAGCAAATTATGTCACCAATTTGCTAGAAACGAATTCCAAAACTGAATCATTGATGCTCTTTTACCATCCTTTTGTTCTACTTACCCGATGTTTAATTTCCCACAGCACCAATAAAACCAAAGTCTTCTGGCAACCAGGAATCTGTTGCTTAATTCCTCTGTTAGACATTTGTTGTGAAATGTGAGTCTCAATTCATTAATTGTACCACATGTGTACTTCACAGGAGAGGGCGGAAAAAACATGCCACTGAATATGAGGAAAATGTCCCCAGGGTTAAGCAGTCACTTGCTACAGGCAGCCAGAGTTGTCATATCCAAAATATTGACTTACACCTCAATTAAACATTCACCCTATTCTTAGACTGAGTACTTCATACAAGTTCAACAATTTACAATTTTTCTTAACCTGATGCAATTAAAAAATTCACTTGTTTGCCAATAGTTGTCGTCAATTTACACTGAAACTTTAGCACCAAAAGGACACCTTGCACCAAATGTATAACCTTGGACTGCAATATTCTGAACTCCTGAATGTTATGCTTCCACAATTTATCAAATATGAACAAACTAAATTCTCTCTTATTATGTATAATACAATACATACAGAAACTAAAATGTTTTGTTACAAATGTAATGTACTCTGGCTTCTGTAAGTCAGTTAATGATCAGGTGAAATAGCTCTATCCGTTCTCAATAAATCCTAAATCAAACTAATTATACCAGGGTGCTTGCAGCAAATACCTAGATATTAATGTTCACAAAAGATTTCTACCACAGAGGAAAACAAAACTTTTTTAGAAAGAATACCTCAGTAGACCTATAAGGTCAGTGACCCTCGTTACACATTTTAACAGCAGTACTTATAAGCCTGTTTGTTACTACACACAGGTTTTATGTTATAATGCACAGATATGCTCATGTGGAGAACTATCAAGCATTGTTAATTTAGGTTTGTTAGCATGTATGATGTCTGGAAGTTAGAAAACTTTGCAGTTGAAGTGTTAGAACTTACAGGTTTGAGTGGGGGTCTGGATCTGATGAAGTCCAGTATAACGGCATGAGCATCATCCTTGACCTTCCGCGGAATGTCACCATTCACCTACAGGAACAAACATACCATCATGCAACATAAAATAAGAATACACAAATCCCAATGTTATAAACAAAGAGATAACAGAGATTTATACTTTTTGCAATGAACGGAAGATGCATGTTGGAAAATGCACAGACAGGAGTGGTTAATTCAAAACAGAAAATCACGTTTCATTGTAAAAACATTAGTTGAAAGGCACACAAAACAAGCTCTGTCAGAGGTTAGCTCATGCTTACCATGCTTATAAAGAAAAGAAGTAGGTAGCATTAATGTCTTAAACATCATTCCTCAAACGTAAAAGCTTCAAGTACAAAAGTTATCATCAGAGAGTTCATAACTAAAGCCAGATATGTTTCGTCATATCATTACAGTTACACTGAAAGCAAAAACATGGCATTTCTTGAATTTTGTTCAGGGATTCCCAGGAAGTATAAAAAACACAGATTTTCTGGCACACTGCAAGAGGAAGTACTATACAAATATCTTTAACACTTTTTCTGCCTTCTCTATTTAGATTCTAGTCGCGATGACACACTATTGTCACTAGAATAGGATAGAAAATTTTGTCTTAGAAATATGTGTAGTTCTAGCAATGGGGAATATACACAAGTGAAAAATAGTTATAGGTTAAGATTTCGAAAAAGAAAACGTAACAACTGTTGCTTTCAAACCCACACAACTCTTTACTACTCCACACAATGTCATGCCCTTTTCAAGAGTGTCAAAAAACAAGTTGTTCTACCTGCGAAGGCCATGCATTCGCCTTACCATGATTCTGTTCAATTTATATCTGCCAAGCCTGATGTCTTCCAACAAAATCTCAAATGGTGTAAGTTCAAACTCTACTGGTGGAAGATGCACCTGTTCGACCTTTTTCAACCGCACCCCATGTCTTAACTCTCGCATAATCTGAACCCATAATCGAGCCTGTAATATAAAAAAATCTTCCATCATAATTAGATTCTATTCAAATAAGTTCTTAAAAAACATAAATTTTACAATTTTTTTTTTCAGCTTTAGCTTGTAACTTACCTGTGTGCATAAACTAGTGACTAATTGAATTATTATCCCGATTCCCTTAAAATCAACCTGAATTCAGTGCAATCATTGTTGACCAGGACATTGGCTGAGTATGGGAAGAAACTTTACTTTGATTCAGTACAAACAGATAAATAATGCAAAAGTGTTCTAAGGATTTAAATTTTTGTTTAGATTCAAATTTTTGGAAGTGAAATGAAAATTTTTCAGATATCTGGCAGTAATTTGTGAGGTGTAGTGGTATAGGGGTAAAGCATCAGGCTCCTAAGCTCGAGGTCGTGGGTTCGAATCCTGGCACCAGCATTTGACCACGACCTCAACAATCTCTTCTTTAACACGAGTACTGGTCAGAACTCCAGGAATCAAGTCATCAAGTGTAGTTAATATAACTTGCAAGAACAATCAATGTAAGTTCAAATTAAAACTAGAAACTTTTCAATCTTTTACCTCATAATCATCCATAACTTAACTGCCGCCTAACTTCCAATACATTTGTACAAGGAAACAAGCCAAGTACATTTTGACTGGTTATAAATTAACATCTCATAGAGGCACTGGTTAATGGAGTTTTAACTTATCATTTCTGAATAATTATAGGCATTCCTATGGTTACATGTATGGAATAATTGACGCAACGTTACATTTTCTATGATAATGTCACCACCATATTTGCATTTACAGAATCAAACTTCCCACATCACATGAACATGGTATATACCAGATTCTATATACACCGACACCTCACACATGAAGTAGTTACAGCATATCTGAATTTATTCAAAACTTTGAACTGAACCCCTAATCAACTTAATGACTACAGATAGAACAATCAAGCAGGATCTTACCCAGTCTGACCTTTCAAGGTCATCCACTGATGGCTGACTGTGATCTGAGGTTTTTGCCAACTTCTGCAAAAGTGAATAAAACATCATAAATACAGTGTTCAATAACCTTTCTGTACCAAGAGTAAACTATTTCTAATAACATAACATGTGGAGCAAAATATTTACAGAACTAACCAAAATGAACATGTTGTACAAAATTAAACTTTTAACTAGACACTCATGTAAATGAACACAATACTGTATGCAACATTCATTATTTTGGTGAAAGTACAAATCTCAAATAATGATTTTTGGCATTAACATTCTATTTCTGGCACCATGACATTACCAGCTTCAAAAAGTCTCTGTATACCATAATTCATATGCTACATTTTACAGTCACAAAAGCACGCAACTTTCAACTAAAATCAGTACTTACACCTAACCTAAGGAAGTAATTGTCTGAGTCACCGTCGTCAAATCCCCATGATGCTAGATTAATGATTAATACTAAATAATACTAATCCCGAGACTTTTTTCCCCAAACAATCAAACATCTAATGCATGTTTCAATACATCTTCCCTCATGAAACTGTAGCCACGGTATTTTTTTTTACCTATATGCTTTGATTTTGAATGATACAAACCTGATGTTCTTTCGCAATATTATCAAGAAATGTAACAAGTTCTGAGGTTTCTGTTGCCAGTGCCCGACATACAGCCTTGTAGTGGAGCTGTGCATTCTGCTGGCTCGACAGTCGTCTTGTACAACTCTGAAAAAAAAACCATACAATTATATCATTTATAGATCACATTTTTGATGAACTTGTATCCTGGTGCAGGTCACATAGGCCTAAAACCCGACAACCTAATAAGTGTAACTATTCCCAGTGTTCCATGTTTTGTTTCACTTTCTCACCTCTTCTTATCTATTTAGTTTACTTTGAAATTTGCTGCATCTTGGAATGGAATCTTTTTCTTTTTTGTGTACTGTATCTCACAGGTCTTTTCCCAGTAAACATACAGCTCTTGACCTCCTGTGTATCTTTATAACATACCTGGATGTCAAATATATATTAAAGAAAACGCTCTAAAAGAAACATTTAAGTACTTGAACATGAAGCCTGAAAAAAAAAATGGCATGTATTTACTCTCAGTAAGTAAAATATAATACTATAATGACATCTTTATTGCTCCATATCTCTATTAAAATCTTCATTCTTCCTTATACAAAATGCATGTTTAAACAGCAACGTAAAATTATCTCTCTTTTATTTGTCCTTACGATAAAATTTTGTCAAAAATAAACAAATTGTATCACAGAATATATCTCAACTGCACAATTTCAACATCTGATTAAACATACGAAATGATCTACAAGTTTGCGGAAAATGATATGAAGTGGTCTGTAATCTCATTCTGAAGAGGTCGTCAAATACTTTTTGGTAAAATCATATATCCACTGCAAACAAACATAAAAAATTCAGCTCTCGAGTTTAGACTGATATATATATATTAGGTGGAAAAGTCATGAACAAAGCATGCCATTATCATACCTTCCTGTATAACTTCAGAAATTCATATACGTTTTGTATAACATTTAAATATTAAGACTTTTCTGCAAAAACATGGAATGAGAAAAATGACTATCATCCTTTTTTACTTTTTTTCAAGTATCTCAGTTTCTACCTGTGAGAGAAAGTATATAGCTTACACAGTTACTTTTAAGGGGCTGGGACCAAACTGTCATCTCATATAGTACTAATAAGGTACAGAAGATGCAAGATTACCAGTTTTCAAGTTTCATTTCCTTTGCCCTTTTGATAACTGAACATAAAAAACATAGGTCCCTATATAATGTCATCACACTAGAAATATAATTATGCAAGCATCCAAAGGTTATGAGAGAAATAATTAGCACACAATATATTAGGTAAAAATTCATATTGTGTGAACATTAATAAACTTAGTTCACTTTCAACAACACACCTAAAACATTTGCAAATAAACCAAATTTTCAGACGCAATTTCTGTTATTTGATATTTTACACTTAGTAAAGAGAGACTTAGTCAATAAATTAAATTTATATAAAGCACGTAAAGATATCATCAAATAAAAAAAAAATACCTTCACCTGTTTTCATTCAACAAAATGTGCCTTCATGTAGGTCACGGACACAGAAATAGAGGTCTCATTGTATTCTTTCTTATCAGATTTCAGGCCATCCAGAGTTAGAAATTAACAATGTTGGTCTAATAAAGTATGTTTTTACTGACATTCAAATTCTAAATTGGATTAATTTGATAAGATCAAATCTATCAGCTAGCAATATTATGTTAAACGGCATGCAATAACAAGTCACATCAGTTAGGGTAACTTTAAAGCATGACTATAAATAAGGGAGGTAACTCTGACAACCTTAACGGTATACAGATTTTTTATTTGATTAAAGTAGAATTAACATGTAACCTATTGAAACCTTTTATACAGCATTTATGCAGGTAAAATCAAATTTTGTATGATATTTTAAGTTTGACTGATACCAGCATTTTGTTATTTTGCTCAGTTAAACAAAATTCATGGTCTTAATAATGTCTTTCAACTATCATAATATATACACTTAAACCTGAGTGAAAGTGGTCTTCAGATTTTAGCATCCATTTGTTAAAAAAGATTACTTTACTTTCTCCTTTTAAAGTCATACATAAATTTGGTACAAAAAGCCTGCCTCCATTAACATAAGCAGTTTTAAGCATGTTAATGTTCACATTAAAAACATGTTACATTGAAAATGCATCCTTTTCGTAACTTCAGCATTTCATGTGTATCATTTTGTACAGTTATGCATATTAAAAGCTATTGGTTGTTATTTCTAAGAGGAAAGATAACATCGGCACGTTCAACGTAGAAAAAATTAAGATTGAACGTTTCAGTTAATTTCAGCGTGAGAAACTTTATCCATTTAACGAAGTTTCTGAGAATAACATATTAGGTGTGTAAATATAACAAAGAGAGTTAGTTTCATGGGAATATTATATTTCTAGGGTATATTTCCGTACTCGGATGTTATTATTAATAACTACAAGAAATTACCAATGTTTCAAATGCATTGAATTTTTGCTAAATTGCTAAATTTACTCTCGATTGTGAAAGACGGTAAAAACAATTTTTAACACCATGATCAAGAAACACCCTTAAATTGATTAACAAAAGAGCCAAGACGGTCCTACAAAACTTACCTGAGAATAACATCCACTTGACCCGTTGACCTAGTTTTTTGACCCAATGTGACACAGTTTCAAACCCGACTAAGGCTTAATCAACATTGTTTGACAAACTTAAATTCATAATGACGTACTGCCTATAAAATGTGGCTTCTACAGTTTTCCGAAGGGTTTTCTGTGAATTGACATTATGACCTAATATTTGAATTGATGTGACCATGTTTAAAATCTATAGAACAGACAGTTCATCAATACCAACATTCTTACTAATTTTCATGATGAATGCTTATCAACTGAAGCCTCAAAATCATTCACAAGATTTTCCTTTGATTGAATCTTGTGACCTATTTTTTCACTTCATATGACCCAGTTTCAAATTACTAATTAAACCAATTCATTCATAAATTTAAATGCAAAATTTTGTCACTGTCAGATTTCATACTTTTCCTCTTTACTTAATTTAGATTTTAATTGAAACATAAAAGACATAAACAATGCCTTCAAGAACAAAAACTATCATTTCAACTAGAACATCATGTCATTAATTTTCATTATGCGTTGACATTACACTGTCAGGCAAAGATTTTTTAAGGGATGTTTTTCCTCTACATTCTTTTGGCCCATCAATTACAGCTAGATAATTTACATAAAATGTGCATCCTTTCTCACAATTAATTATGCAAGTAATGTCAGAAATTATTTGCTTGCATGAATTAAATGAAAACAAATTTAAATGCAGTTTTGCACTTCATTTTGTGAATTACTTCATCCAAATCTACCAGCTTAACACTGCAGAAACTTGAGACTTCCTGTAACACCTTATTTATTGCCCACAATAGTATCAAGTCTCCAAACAATTCATTTTAAGATAAAGCTACATAGTTGCATTATAGTCAGTCACCTGCTTTGACCGGCCACTTACTTACATCTAAGATAACTTACTTAACAAAGGTGTGACTCCATTATGTACGCATGATATACCAACCATGTTTTTTTGCAAACCACAATGCAACTGCCACTTAGTAGTAGCTTGTGCCATTTAGTAGTCATTGCAGTCCATTGTAGACCATTGCAGTCACTGATATGACATTGTACTGGTCTTGCATAAATGCTCATCTTTTTTTTTTATTTTACAGCACAGATTTTTAATAACCTATCAAACTGACACAGAAAAACTCTTTAAAGACTCATTCTTTTTAGATGTACAATTAAAACTGTACACAGACAGGAAGTAAATCAATCATTTTAGGAAAACAAAAATGTTTGTGGGCAGGTTACACCTAATATACAGAAAAAAAACTTGTAACTGGCAAAGGTTACAATGAATAATTAAAAAAGACAGATTTTTGTAGTTCATTATCTGTCGCTTTACACAATGTCTGAATCTTGTATCCAACTTCATGGTCACCATGTTATTCAACATTTTCTATATCTGAACATGTCATTTCTCGGTTGTCACATAGTCTTGATAATGCTTTTTCTGGCTTTGTTTCATCTTTGCAAATTCACATATATATAAGAAGCAAGCTAACAAATTATAGTATTATTTATTTCATATTTTACAATCACAGTACCCTGGTCACCCAAACTGCTGGTTTGAGGAAAGATTAATATAACAGAAGTTGTTACTGTCAGCCTAAACAATTTACTATTGATTCCTGGAACAGACTAAATTCCAGTTAATGACATATAACAGCTTGCCAAGAAAAAACAAAGAAAATCAATTGCAAGATGAGGCACTTAGTGGATACATTATTGTCTATATAGGTTTGTTATTACTGAATAATGTTTCTACTTCTATATAGGAATTCATGTTGAGTTACTTTATTACAATGAATGCCTGCAAACTCCTTGTACTGTCTGCAACCACAAGGACTCTACATGGACAGAGAACATCGGCAGGCAGATACAAAACTTCTCAGAAATCATGATTTCAATTGGTCTAATATACAAGTAGATCATTAGAAGCAACTCTTTACTGCAATTTAGTGAATTATTTACATAAATAATTATAATCTTTAAAAAACCTATCAGTATTCAGTACTAATTATTTCCTACAAACTCCAGGGCATTTATTGAACCATCAATGAAATCATTTTGTATTTATTATTAGTAATGTTGTTTTCTTTCAAATAGGAAATAATTCAATCAAAAAGATACACTAGATCAATATGGCACCACTGAGGAATCTGCAAGATATTGCTCTAGCCCAGAACAGAGATTTGCTGACACTGCAGTAGCTCTAATCACTGAAGACAGAAAATCATTATTGATCTGCCAGGAAAATTGAACAGCTTTAAGACACATCAAGACCAAAATAGCATGATCAGGCTTACGTGGTTGAGTGGTTATAGAGTCACTGATTTAAAATCAATGTAACTGCTCACTGATTGCGGGGCATGGGTTCGAGCCCTGCTACTGTAACCAATTGTCTCTTTGTGTGAGAAAGTTGGCAGTTTCTCATAGAGAATTGGGTTCTACTGTACTGGTTCTGCCAAGGAAACTGACAGCTTGCAAAAATGACTGAAGTCTTTAAACCCATACAACTACATTGTCTCAAATTCTGCATACAGACTTTGTATAGCTTCAATGTGTATTTCTCGGTATATTTACAGGCTGATCATGATCTGCACTTGTCACAAAGGCTAAATCAGCCACTGCCAGCTGAGTTAAGGCTTATTATTAAGAAAATGATTAAACAGCCTCTAAAAATGCATTCTGTCGAGCTGTATGACATATGTATGGTGTATATATTAGGGAGAGTTAAATTGTTATTCAACACTGTTTTAAACTTAGGCTTAGCAGACTTGTGCAAAAGAAACCAGAAAGTTAAAAAATTAAAAGTAAATGTGTACCAAGTCTGGTAGCATTACGTAGCTTGTACTTAAGCCTCATGGATTTAATTATCATAATAGTTCCAGTTTAAAAGGGGAGATAATTTCAAATTATTAAATGCATCTGAAATAAGTCTGAAGCACTGCAGCAAATATGCAGTATACTGGGTACTTTTATAAAGTCAATATGAATAACAATTTAGTATAATCACGGGACTCTAAAACACACCTGATCCCCTCAAACTTATTTCTATAGGTTTAAGAATAAAAAAACGTAAGATTTTCATGCATTTTATTTCTGCTTAGGTAGCCAAATATGCAACTCAAAAAACTTAAATACATAAATAATATAAGTTGTTATAAAAATACATAAATATATAACTTATCATAATTATCTTGAAATTTATACTAATGTAAATAATTAAAAATGAATTTCAGCCAACTCTAATATGCTGCATCATTTTAAATTTCACAAATCACTGATCATATAAATTGCTAGCTAGCTGTCCTTTAGAAGTAAAAAGAATTTTGAACAATGCTTGAAAATTGCTGCAATAAAATACCTACAAAATAAAATAGTGTGGTACTTAAAATCCCTTACTAGTCTATTAAATCATATTCTCTCTAATAAATTCAAGTGTAAATTGTATTTGAAAGTAATAAAAAAACGGCATATTTTATCATAAATAAAACAAGTTTTATAAAATTAAAATAAGGAAATTCTTCATTTTCTACTATTTTATATACACAGCATTGGTGTATGTGAAAGTCTGTGCAAAATACACACAGTGCATCATTTACTTGGATTGTACTGAATTACAATGTATACATTAAAATAATTACAGGACACCACTGTTTCAGATCAAACATTCACTCTCAGGTCACGTATAACCTAAAGCTACCATCAACCACACTTTCATGTCAATTCTTCTATGCTGTGGAATGTCAAATTAAAGGAAACCCACTTTGATATTTTCACCTGATTAAAAACATCTTCATCATTAAAAGTCAAATAACCTTTCAACCAGATTTTTGCACCAGACCAATAAAAATTTCAGTGAATGACAGCATTTCTCATTTGTCAACATTACAGTTGCTTTAAGTGTCAGTCAAGGTTTGTAGTATATTCAAAGGGAAGGAAACACATCCTTAATCATTTTCCTAATACAAAATTAATGTAGTTAATATGTTATTTTTCATGAAAATATGTAGGTAGTTAAGTCTGATTCCCTATCAGTCAGCAGAAAATGACCATGAAGTAATTCAGGTTAAAATAATAGAAATAGAGCTATCTCTTATATTAAATTATGTTCCAGGTGAGTTTTGAATTTGCACCATAATAAATTCAAAGTTGCGTTTCTTTTGCCAGTCAGTATATAATCCACTCTTACCTTGTTCTGCCTTTGCGTACGATGTAGACCATAATCAGACTGCACAATTATGCAGTCTAATCATGATCTGCACTGTTCGCTATATAATTCAGTCAGTAAGAATTTTCAGTAAGCATTTAATAGTCACAATTGAAAGATGGAGGAGTCTGGTTGAGATATCCACTGGAATATGAAGAGAGTTGATCTTCACCCTTCTGTGATACAGTGTCAGAAACAGTGAGTCAGGCCATGACCGGTCTACAATAATTGGTAGACTATGACCTCAGCACATCCTTGCAGAATCAGATCATGGTCTACACTGTTTGTAATTCACTGTGAACCTTTCCCTCCGACAGTCATTCACTTTGAACCCATCAATACTTACAATTACTGTCTACAACCATCCATGACCAAGTCCATTTATAGAAATTTAGAAAGGTCAAGGTATGTACATTGTACTAAATGGTTTTGAAACTTACGAGGAAATTATAAATCAGCATTAACAAGAATATCAATAAATTTAGTCTGTTTTATCTGGCTTATCCTGCTTAGAATTCCTAGAAAGGATCTGTCTGTCCTAACGAAACAATACACACTGTTTAATGGGGCACTCACTGAAAATTTGCAGACTGAATTACGGGACACAGTGGATATCATGATCAGTCTGTACGGATGAGCAGGGTGATCATGACGCACTGGTCTCAAAGGCAGAATGTATACTGTCAGCAGGGTAATGGTTAAACAACTGGTATTGTTGGGCTTTTACAAAGCAATCTCATGGATCGCATGACAGCAGTATAAATCTCGTTAAAACTTTTTCACCATTGCTGCAAAACTAACACTCAAAACTGAATAAACCTGCAAGACATCTGGCAGCATGAGGAGCAACCTCAAGACTGAAAAGTGCAGTCATCACTGTAGAAAACTTTAGCTCACCTCGATGGTCAACATTCAGGGTCGCAGGCTTAATGTGAAATCACTAAACCTCTAATTAACTGCATGCATGAGAGTCGTGGGTTTGAACCCAGATACCCAGACCCAACTCTTTGCAGTTGGCAGTTTCAAAAGGTATTTAATACTGCTAAGTAACTGAGATTGTTGAAATGCGAATTAAACCCAACAGTAAAATAAAGGGATCAATCATTATGGTCTATGGTAGTGTTGTTAAATAAAATATACTTATTATGCAGTATTAATTTTGCATATTATTTGAAACCTCTCCAGACCAAAACTCTTTAGTTATTCATCATCTATTGTGTTAGAAGACAGTCAATACAAAAAAACAAACAAAAAACTAATATTTATTTACTTCGTAATTTTAAGAAATGGTAGTATAAAAGGCTTTCATACCTTTTCATTGGTAAATGGTACCATGTCAGACATTTAAACGAACATCATTTATTTCTTAATCTTTGTAAACAATCTCATATTGCCATCATGTCATGCAAAAAACTAAAATATCTAAATAGAAGGCGGATGAAAAATGATGAAAATTTTGAAACTTGAGAATTTCAGTCATTCCTCTATTGTGTAATCCAGCCAGCGACAGTACCTATTACATTTAAACAGAATTTTAAATAGTTTTAATGTTCTCATTATAATGAGATATCCTCTTAAAAGTAATTTAATAAACAGCAAAAAAAGTTGTGCTGGAAATTCCAAATGCAATGTACTCATATAGGGTCATTTAGTGTTGGTGGTGGGGGCTTCATCCAAATTTCATGCATAAAATATCAAATAATTGTGAATATTATATAATTCATAAATTTAAACACTTACATTAATGATTTCAGTGAACTCTGATTGCTCACGTCCCTGACTGTCGTCGATATCTTGATCCGAATCTCTCTCTATATCTATACCCTCATCATCATCAGTTGGATGATCTTCTGTAAGAACCTCTATCAGTCCCTCCAGTTCAGAACTCAGGTGTGGCTCCTCTGACTCACTGAGACCATAGTCAAGTGCCTTGTATATTGCAGTTCCCAGAGCCTGGCGTACCTGTAAAATATGCAAAATGTTGTCACATTTTGTAGGAGTTATTGTCTGGAGGATCTTCTGAACACTGAATGTCAAAAGGAATCTTCTATTGAACAGCTGATAGCATATTGTCAGTTTAAAGGCCATACTGACCTTGCCATTTGATCAACTAATCCTTGGATTATAAGAAGTGGTATTATTAACTTGTAACTTTCAATACAAAGTCTGAAAACAATGAGATATGTTTCTCTTCACTTTTTAAAAAGACAACTTTTTGTTTATATGACTGTATAATGACCTTTGAAATACTGGTAATTAATCACAAGATGCACTAGTACGATGTTTCATACTGATGCTCCTGCCAAATTTGGTGACCATCAAACATTGTATATTGGAGAATAAAGCATAGTATAAAAAGTGACCTGTGATCTAAAACTGTATCATGAACAACAAGGCATTAATATACTGATGTTTTCTGTCATGTTTGGCTCCAAAGAACCAACACAAGAATTTAGAGATGAAGCAGAGATGAAGTATTTGTTAACTGGCACTAACGACCTTGACTTACTGGCCCATAGAAAAATGTCATGATCAACATAACTTCATGGGAATTCTGAGCACCAGTTTCTCTGCAATATTTCTAAGCTTAACATAAATATTGACTACTGCCACTAGCAACAGCACAGCATCATCTAACACCAGAAATGTTTGAACATAAATGGATGGATAATTAAGGCAATATATCTAAAAACACTATGTATTGTAACAGCTGCTATTAAATTAACTCCCTGTTGTGTGTAACAGTGTATTTATAATGACACACATGTAATTTATGTTCTTAGATACATATCACTAATTGAACCATGTATTTTTATCCATTCACATGTTTTTAATACAACCATGTACTGCATCCTCATGCATCAGTGGTTCGCCAACCTTTCAGACAAACTACATGAAATTATGTAACGAATGCTCTGGACGTACGAGAATGATGTACTGTTACTCATGTAACTCTTCAGAAGCATGAAATATTGCAGAATGATTGTGTGTGTGTGGGTGGGTGGGTGTGAGGGTGAGGGGAGTATGAGGGCACCTTGAATGCCTGCATACACCAACTTCAGTAGAATTCTAAGGCCAAGAAAAAAATAAAATTATGCTTTCGGAACCTGTATAATGTGAAGATAATTATTTACTCTATTTGAGCGTTATTTCAGAATGGTCTTCTAATAACTGGCCATGGCAGAGTCAATCTGATTAAAATTATCTTAAAAACGCTAAGCTATGAGTATCTGAAGATGACCGCTATAAAATTTCATGTTCAGATGACGTTTAATCCCACAGCCAGCCAATGCCAATTTAGTCAGGCAATGTTGCTATGAAAAGCAGTCTACTATATTATAGTTACTTAAAAGTCAGTCTAATTCACTGGTTGCAAAGACAGGCACCATTCTAAGCCTGGCAGTCTACTTCATTGCCCCTGACTGGTTGCTAAGAGAGGTGGAGGTTCCTGTTGAAACTAGCCTGGTAAGTGTCATTTTGTTTTGCTAGGCAGAAAGCACTGGCACTGTAACAATTTGTGTAATCCCTTTTCTATTGAAATAAAGAATCACTTTAAGAAACATATAAATTGCATCACTCCAAGGTAATAGCAATAAAGTAACTGGTTAACAGTGAATCATAAAATTTATAACTTTATTATGAGACTTATGTTTAGGTAATTTCTGTTTTATTATTTTATCTCTCGTCACAATCTCTTCCACAGCCGTGTGACAAAACTATCAACTAAACTTTTATTTTCAGATGCAGACTGGCAAATTTGTCGCAAATGCATATCAGAAGTTTATGAAGGTCTAATTTATTATTATATTTAAATCTTTTCTGTATAATTCTGTGTTTTGACAGTTAACCTTGACTTACACTTGATGAATTCATCTCAATGTCATAAATACAGTAGTACAATTTTAGACAAATGTGCAATGACTCTGTTCATGAATACCCTCAGGTGAAAATCCTGTCTGAATTTAATAAAAATTTAACACATTCAGGTGCTCTACTAGACAGAAGACATATTATTTGAAGACGCATCAACCGAATAGGCTTTATATATCATCATGATATATTAGGGTAGGATGTTATGGGGAATATATAATGTGACAGACAGACGGATGTACTTAAAATTAGCTGTAGTGTGGCTATTCTTTTGTTCTATCTATTGTAATTTTTAGCCACATAAGCCCCAAAAAAGCAAGACAAGACATACACAATGAATAACATCAAAGAGCATTCACCGTTACCTATAGATTCTTGCCAATGATAGCCACTTAACCTCAACTTTTTGGGCTCGGACGGATAGACGGACGGGCGGACGATGGAGTGGGAATCCCTACTAGTCCTGTCACCCTGCTGTGCAGGGTTCACAAAAACTTACAAGCAAACTTTCTCAAGAACAACGAGATTAGAACAATCTCCTTCATATATTCATCAGTCTTCATTTGTATTCATGAGAAAATTCTATTTAAGCTTTCTTTATCGAATCAATTCAGATTGCCTTTCTTATTTATAGCATCGTCATTGTACAATGTAGTATTTTATGTAATTTATCTTTTCTTCCATTAAACTAATGAGATAATGAGAAAGACTTAATAGATTAATGTTTCTAAATTGGGCAATAAAGTAAAATTACTCAAATACTTTCAATGATAGGTGTATTTAAAAAATGTTGGTGTTCCCAGTTTCTCATCATAAATTTGGAAAATAATCTAGCTGTCCCTTTTTTATGGTGAAACATTTTTAAAGTCTACAGTAAATACATCAAATTTTACTTAATGTTTTATAGCTGAGTCTTCTCTGTATTATCATCATTTGATGTTTTTGTTTGACTATAGTGAAAATTTGTATTTGTTTAATAGTGAAAATTCATAATGTTGATTGTGAAAATTCATACTTGTTGATTGTGAAAATTCATACTGAAAATTCATACTATCTGACTGTGAAAAAATTAATTTTCATTTCACTGAAATTTACAAACAAAGACAACAGACAAAATACCTGTTTATGAAATTCTCAAGGCAAACATGTTTTTGGTTAAAAATTCTGTTTATACAGACTTGGACCAATATCTAGTCAGTTTTCCAACACCTCTAGAAGTTTTCTAATTTATATTTTAACTTCAGGAATTAAAAAAATTTCCAACTACATGTAGTAATGTAATAAATAAGCAATAGCACATAGCATGTTACAATAATTAAAGTCTATATACGTACATCTGTGGGAGTGATGACTGTTTTAAACTCCTTACTTAGTGAAAATGAACTTCTTTTTCCTGAAAATAGAAATACAGAAAATTACACAACCCATTTTTGCACAAACAGTAACTGTCTACTAAATTATCTAGATGTAACTTAAAATGAAGTAAAAGCAGAAACTGAAAACGTTTCTGTAGGCTGTAAAATTTGAATAATTAAATTGCTTTTCCCAGTATTTGCTTGAAAAACAGATGCTTTGGTATATAAAATATAATTTAAGTGGAGATTATTTCTTGTTTATCTCCACAACAGTAATTTTGTTTGCTGATTTATAATTGTTTTGTGTAACTGTATTGCACCATTGGCAGCTATTTTTACTTCATCAGGATTCGTTTAGATGGAACGGACCATTACAGGTAAAACCTTTTTCTGTGGGCTGCAGCAAGGAACTGTGAGGTTCAAGTTGTATGTTAATCTTGAATCCATCTGGCCATAAAAGTTTACCACATTTCTCCAAATTCTAAATTTCTAAAAGTTTGACTAAACGTAAGGACCGTAATTGCACACGTTGTCAACATTCCTAAATGTTGCATGTACAGGATTATAATTAAGTACTGAACTATTTCAATATTTGACTTATTTTGGGGTGTAAACAAATTACACATGCTACAAAATTATAATTTTATCAAACTTCGTATAGGTAAACAGCTTAAAGTGCCTTTAAAGTTATTGTGTCCCTCTAAAACCATGTTTGACCATATCTGACCAAATATTTGCTGGTATTGTCAGGAACCAGATAGCATATCTGTGGTATCACACCCTGATTGTCCTTCACTGTCACCGTGAAAGGGTTTGTATGTACATAAATAATCAAATTATAATCACATCTGACGTTTTTATTAAATATGAAAGTTTCATGCATTATCAACCAATTTTAGTAAAGTTCAGTCTATTTGCACTTTTAGGCAAGACTATCCAATGAAATCAATACATTCAATATATAATTATCAGTAATATTGATCCTCCAAATTTTACGAATTCAATCAAATTTTTTAATCAATACATTCCTTGTCAACCCACAAAAAAATGTTCATCCAACAGATGCAACAAAAACCCGTTTAAGGGTGTGGGAATTAGCTGTATATAGTCATAACGTTTTGAGTCAAATGCCCCAAATTAGCTGAAGTACGACAAGAATGTATCCGAACAACTTCGTGTCAGGTAAAAACCACAAAATCATTTGATCAATTACAGTATAATGTGAACATATCATTGATTTGAGTATCATTGATATATTGTGATAAAGAAAAATGACTCATTTTTTGTTGAAGATATTTTCTTCTAAAATTTATGGAAAAAAAAAAAATTTCAATGAACAGCTTTGTACAAATTTAAGATGAACTAAAAACTTATTTCAGATCATTTACATTAAGGGACCTTGAACATCAGTGATAAATTTATGTTCTTCAAGAGACTCAGCATTAACACTATTAATTGCAATTGTAACTATATACTTCCCTGACTTTTGACCAAATTGCTGTTGAAAAAAAGGACTATGTAGACGACACTGCAGTTGCAGTTGAATCGCACCAACAGGAGTCGCACCTTCAAAATGCATCACACAAACTTTTGTCATTTAAATACACTGTCTTCAACTTGCTTTAAACACTGTTTATTTTACATGGAAATCTTTCTGGTGACACAGTATCAGAAACAGACAGAATAACACTGGTAATAAGAAGCAAACTTGTAACAACACGTTGAAGTCCAAAAATGTCAGATCCAATCCTACTGAGAAAATTTAGGAAGAGGTAATTTTGAACAAGGGTGTCATTTTTGCTTGCATTCTGCATCAAAAGAAGAAAAAACTGAATATGTAAATCTATTTGCTACAAGTATTTATAAATACCGGTACTAGTGTGAATAAGCCTACTTTTAAAAACTTAATCTTGCTAATCCATATAAATATAAAACCTTGGTCATTCACTGACCACTCAGGCTTAAACAAAATTGTAAAAAGTTTACGACAAATATTTTACAGGCCTTCTTGAAAGACTGTTCAACATGTTCAACATTAAACTTATTAATTTCTGTTTTTAAGGACAACTAGAGCTATCTCTTAAAAGTTATTAAAATAATTGTGACCTTGACCTCAAGCTGGTACAGTTTCAGCATAGGTTTTGCATGTCATATTAATAATCTGAACATTTGACAAAAGGTTCATGTAAATCTTTCAAAGGGTAAAGGAGATATAGTTTCACGATTTCTGACCTTCTAATGTGACGCTAAACCTTGATCATCTTCATATGGCCTAACATCTGGACCAAACTTTAAACAAAAATGCTAAAAGGGGTTTAGGAAATATAGTCCCATAACTTTTGACCACTAAGTGTGATCTAAATCTTCAGCTGCATGCATTGGCACATGAGTTCTGCACATCCTCTTTATATGATGAAAATTTGTCCAATTTAGTTTTGTGAAAAGGAGATTGAGTGGACACGAAAAATGAATGATCTCAAAGTGTGACCTTGACCTTGAGCTGACAGGGTTGAAACATGGGTTCTGCAAATCGTTTGAAGAGATGAACATTTGACCAAACTTAAAATTCATGGGTATAGAAGATAAGTGTTAAGTCAGATATCCTCCGATTTGATTAGAATTATAACTAAATTGTCACTTACACTGTCCACACTTCAACTTGGTTGATTGAAAGTGTTTGCACGACTACCATCACATCTGTCTCAAATTTAATTGTTTTTAGTTTGTTTTTTTTACATTTTGGCAGACTGTTTCTTCTACAATCTTTCTAATATCTCTCTAAATCTTTCTTGAAGTATAACAAAGGGGGCTTACAACTCCTAGAGCAATTTCAAGGGAAGTAACTATTATGTTCAGTTGTCTACTCCGATCTTTTAAATCTGCGAGTGCAGGAGTCTGTAAACCCTGGCCAATATAATTTGTATACCAGTGACAGAAGTATAAAATAAATCATATCACTATTTAAGGCTACAATGGGGATACCTTAGAGCCATTGACCTTAATGTTATATCAACAAGGTGTAAGTGCTAACAATTAGCACATACCTGAAAAGAAAACAACTTCTAAAGAAATTAGGCTGGAGATCTGTCCACAGGGGTTTTTGTGTTTGGTTACTCTGACCTGTAAAAACAACAACATTGACTTAAAGCAGATGGCAGGCACTTTCTTGTAACTCTGTACCCCATCTGTAACCATACTGGTTAACCTTCCTTTGTTATAGCACTGGTCAATGACAGTCTAATAGTGGATTCAATGTTATTAAAGCCAAAAGGGTTCATTGCAGAATATAATCAGGAAAGAGGTACATTTAAATCTAAAAGCCAACCTTTAACAATTTGTTTAAGCCTGCAAGATTTAATAAGTTCTGATCCAATCAAATCATGCAATACCTGTACATTTTGACAGTTTTGGTCACCCGTACTTTAAACAGCGCAGAAGATAGTTACTATACATGCTTAGTCTATAATACAGGAGCATCTACTGGTAAACTGCCAGACTGCAGACTTTGGCAGTTTCTTCATGGCCAGGAATTTGGCTGGACACCAAATGATCACAACTTCAGTCTTTTCCCCTGTCAGAACCAATACCTTCTGTAAGATGTATCTTGTGTGTAACAATTTAAAGCATTGTATGTTGTCAATAAGACTTCAAATGCTCAATCAGCAAAGTATACCGGTGCTAAACACTTTGTTTGTATTGTTAAATTGTGGCAATAACCTGGTCTGAAAAGGTGACAATGTAAAAGGGTCATGTGCTGACAAGCACAAAAACAACTGATTACCATTACATTAATATCTTTTTACTCTATTTTTTTCAAAAGATAGAATGATTAGCATTTTGAGTGGAATGCAGCACTTGTAGATAAAGGCTGATTTTATAAGGGACATGTGGGTGTTACATGATTGTGTAGTACTGAAAAAGAAAATAAGTCTTATAAATTTGTCTGATTTTTGCCCATATCATGATTATGTTTAAAAGCATTTATTTAAGTATACAATTATCATAAAACACTGTCTAAATGTCTTCTTTCATCATGTCTGTCTGTCTGGGTAATATTATTCTATAATAATACTGAGGTTACAAAATTCAGCAAATAAAAATAACTTTAAGTGCAGTTTTGATTCATTCCACTGAAGCCGATAATAAATGATTCATGCAAAACATTAAGAAATTGCAACCTCATATAAGCTAGAAACACAATAAGTATAGATCATATATCAAGTCTTCATCAAGGGGTTACAAACCAATGCAATAAAAATGTCAGTATTCATAAACTTCCTTTTTTAATTTGTTTGGAAACATGAAACCATTTTGCAAATTATAGGTATTATATATTCAACAATTTTTAAGTTCAGGTCAGACTGAGTTCAAGCAAAGAGTCCAAAACAACACAAAATGTGTAATTAAGGCTTAATTATAACACTTTAGACCCAATATTTCAAAATGCATATAATTATATTCAAAGCATATAGGGGTTCAGATTGTACCTAGGACCCAATATGTCTCCACCTCTTATATGTCCTTTTGGTCAAGTATTAAGTTTAAGTAATCACATGATATCTAGTCACTTTTTGCCTTCCTCTTTGACCAAACCCCTAATTCCTGTATACAACATAAAGGTTCAAAACCCCTAATTCCTGTATACAAAATAAAGGTTGTGTGGTGGCCGAGTGGTTAACGCCCTGGACTACCAATCCGGAGGTCCCAGGTTTGATTCTCGGCCTGGGCACTGAATATTTCAGAAAGATTTCAGTGTTTCCCTGGCGACCTATATCTGAGATGAACTGGTTAGAAACCCAGAGGTAGTCTCGCGTGCATCGGGGCTATACGCCGCGCACATAGAAAAGAACCAAGGGGTCTATTCGTAAAAGAGCTAGGGTCTGGTACACAGATTCCCTTGTATCTGCTTCTGTCTCTAAAATAAAGGACCACAATTGAAATAAGAGCTTGCTCTTTATTGTGTTATCCTTGGTACTTGGTACTGAAATATATACATACAAGTTTCAAAACCCCCAATTCCTGTATACAACATAAAGGTTCAGAAACAAACACCTCATTTTGACATTAATCTAAAGCAAACACAGGCTTATTTCAACGAGCCACATAAAAGCTTCAAAGCCGTTAGCAATGCACTGTTCAACAGTCAAGATTTGCTCTATTTACCCATTCCCAAAAGGTATCCGCTATGGCAAGATCAAAGTCAATCTTTAAGTTAGTGTTGAGTAACTTGAGTCTACATTATGTCATTGTGTTGCCTTTTACTTAGCGTTGGCTTTATACAGTTTATAATATTTAAATTTTATAAGTCGGTAGCCAAAAGAGGTTTAAAAGTTACCAGAACGATATGACTGTTAAAGAAAATTTTGACATTTTTTGCTGATTATTTTAGTATTCAGCAACTCAAAGCTTTTTACAACCATAAAAAAAGTTCTATCGCCATCTAAATCTGTCCTTCAATTATAAATTCATTCAACAAGTTAGTTAATGTTTTGATGACTAAGGTTGTACTTTGTATATATTATACATGAACTATCATGTTCAAACTGTCCATTTCTGAGTTTCACACATCAAAGTCAGAGGTTGCAGCCATTATTAAACATTCTTGGCCATGGGTATATCTTTGTCTTACAATATTTAAAAATCAAAGCGCTGAAAGCACAATATGGTTGGCCATTGTTAATGTAAATGTGTCAAACCCTTTAGGATAAATTTTGTCTAGATTTATTGCAAACACAAGTCATCATACATAAAGAAGAGAAACAAATAATTTGTTTTAGATCAATTTTGAAGAAAGTCACTAATAAGCCAACCAGTCACTTTTGAAAGCAAAAGCCCAAATTTGCATTATCCGTTATCATTGAAAGATGGTACCCATTTACAGATTGAAGTATTGAAGCGTGACTGGCATTGGGTGTTTTTACAAATTAGGTCTCGATGATTGGGAAACACTGAAAAGCTTTTCTGAAATTGTCAGTGCCCTAGTTGGGATTCAAACCGGGGACCTCCAGATTGGTAGTCACAAGTGTTAACCACTCGACCACCATGCCACCCTTCCTTTATAGTTTAAAAGACACAATATACCAACCAGAAAAGGTTATGGGCTTTAAAAATGTGTTAATATTATTAATATTATGTAAGACTGAAAATAATATTTTATGTAAATGAATGACTATTGATATCAATATGTGAATAACTACTTCAAAATTGTGATGTCTTAGATTCTCGTGTTACTGCAAACTGAGATTTATGCAGCCTATAATAAAGGACACTTTACTACTTTAAAGTAAATAGAAATGAAATTGGTAAAGTTTTGCTTGATACAACTAAAGAAAGGTAATTTATTTCATCTTTCTGTAATGTTCCATTTACCTCATAAATGCCAAATGTTGACAGTAAAAATTTACAGGTAAAGGTAGCATGAATGTGACACAGTTCAATTGTACTTCCAAAGTTTTGCACTATAATTATGCCAATTAAGAATAATTAACATATAGTTCTGTATAATAAACTTAACAGTGACACTGTCATTAAGATTTAAGTAATTAAACAAATTAACAATAGAATTCAGACATTAAGACTGCTGATTTTAAATGTGTCGCTCATTAAACTACCTCCCACTCTCTGTCTGAACTTATTAAGTGAAATTGCATTTTCCTTGCACAGCATGTTGTATTTTAGAGTTTTATCATTGGTACCAGATTTTAATCCATATGACCAACGACCCCAGGGGACTTCAGTTATTTTAGGTTTCGGGGAAAGGCATGATACAGAACGCGTCCCGTTTCAGAGACACCCTTATGACCGGTGTACAGGCCTCGACTTTAGGTCTCATCCGAAAGACCATTAGTTATGTTAGTGGATGAGCGGGGATTGAACCTGTGATCCCTGGATTACAAGTCCAGCGCATTATCCACTAGACTGCTCATCTGCATTCAGTCTATGCAAGTAAGTGCTGGCATCCTTCACACAATACTTGAACAACAACAATAACAACAACAATAGGTGGGGAAAGAAAAAAACAACATTGGTTGGTGGGGAACCATGGTGCCTAGTATTATCTAGCAATGTTAAGTGACAAGGAAGTCAGTAAATTCCAAAATGCTTTCAAACACTGTAACCATTTACACATGTTTTTTAAATGGTCATTATGAATGTCTTTTCAGTGACATTCTAGTTGACCTGTTGCGATACAAGCATGACAAACATCAAGATTTTAGGGTTTTTTTTCATTATCAGACCCATGTTTATAACATTGCTCTATAACCCAGCATGAATGCTACATATTTTCAGCATTCAAGTCACAATACACAATGGAAATTCCTATATTTGTCTTAAGAGACGTTAGGTAACCATTGATTTCCTATACTGTTTATTCTGCAAGTCTCTGTAATATCATGGTTTGTACAAACTAAGGTCATTACCATAAAAGCACACTATAGATAGAATCCTATTTTCCCATAAAAGGTTAATCGAAAAAAGGCAAACTGCTAATCATACAATATGAACAATACTGTAAAAGAACTTGCAAATTATAACATTGTCATGAAGTGACTGCATTATCTAAAGCCCAAAGTAGTTAATTTTGCTCCTTTATAATAAATTGAAATTTCATGAATATTCCGCTGAACAATTATGTTACATTGAGTATAGGAAATATATATATCAACTATTGCAAGGGTACTGACAAGCATTTGTGCTGCATGAAGCAAAATAAGGTGTGTGTTTCAGGTCTCCCCATCGACCGTAACTTTTTAATGCCAATGCTGTAACATGCAAGTGACGAATGCCCAGAAGTGGTGTCTCACAGTCTGTGACCTTGACCTTCAAGGTGTGGACAAGGTGATTGTGCACACCACTTTATCTTGATTTGACAAACATAAATGCTAATTTATTTTAAAATTCTTCAATATGTATAACAGATAAAGTTGCATTTGTACTTTCTGGACAGGTATACATGTCTACACAGATGGTCAACGGAGAGAAAGTGTGCATCGGTATCCCATTGACAGAGTTACCAAATATACAGGACTTCGACCTTTAAACTCAAAGGACCTTGACCTTCAAGCTGGAGATGCAGGACTTGCACATGACATGTTGTTTCCATTATTGTCTGAACATTTGTGCCAAGTTGTTTTAAAACCAGAATTACAGTCCTGACATGAATGTGTAAATATATATACAAGATTCCATGACTTTCAAACCAGCAAATGTGACCTTGACCTTTAAGGTAATGAGTTACAGTCTGGACACTTTAATGTGTGTTTAAACTCTTTAGTGTGACCTTGACATTTGACAACCTTTGAGGTGGGGATGTGAGTGTTGCAAGTTCAATGTAGTCTTGATGTGCTGAACAATTGTGCATTATCATATAAAACCAGTTCATGCTTGACAAATTACCTCCCTGACATGAAAAAAGGAAGACAGCTTTTAATTCTTCCATCCAGTGGTTGTTCTTCACAGGTTCCACTGTGTCTATAAATTATAATCAAATGGCATTTCTAGGAAATTGTAAGCTAAACTCATTTTTCATATTAGAGGTAAATTTTGAAGATCAGCGTTATATATCAACTTTTATTCAAATTTTTAGCATGCTGTCTCAGGTGTGCCAAAGTCTATTTTTTGGCATTGGATTCAACTTATACATGAAATAGGTGTGGTTTATAATAATCCTTTACATGTGTAAGAAGTGGGCAAGATAAAAGGCTGCAAAATGATCAAACAATATTTATTGTACTTCTTTCAAAGAAACTGATCAATGGACATTGATAAATCAACGAGGGTCAACTGTCTTGTACAGGAATAATGGGCTGGTCTTTTTGCAATAATGGACCCCCATGAGACTGTATTCTGATAAAGAAATGATGTCTGATTATGACAGACCCTGGCAAGCCAAGGTCAAAGTATGTAACAGAACTAAAGATATACTGTCCTGTGTACTACAGATGTCAGGCAAAGAGAATCATTGAAGCTATTAATTCTGCTATACAGTTACATGCAGATGTTATCAACTAAAGAACTGTTGAGCCTAGACATAAAGCTACACCCTTATAATGGCATGAAGTCACAGAAGAGAGGTTATATCAGATTGCTGTTGATTTGAGACATGTTTCAAGACCACCTCTGACCCTCTGGTCTGTGATCAAACACATCTAATATATAGTGTATTCTACATCATGTACATTAAAAGTTACATGTACATTTAGGAAACATTATGGCAGATTAGCAAGACTAGATTATGTAGTCTGTTAACATGGTTATTAGAGATAATTGTCACAAAACAGGTATTTACTTTCATAAAATGAAAAATCTTATCCATCCAATCTTTAGTCAGACTGATATGTACCAGGGCTGCATTTTGCAGAGGGTGGCACATAATAATATACTGTATACTTATAAATGGTATATTACAAGGAAACAGTGCTCCAGTAGAAATTGATCATCAGTTACTGTTACAGGGATTTCAACCATTACATCATTGTCTTCTTTTTGTGTGTTTGTCCTATCCCTCATCATTTATTGTAACTTTTGAGGAACACATCATTGAAACCTAATATGGCTACATTTCTATGTGCATTATACACTAAATGCATATGCAATCCCTTCATCATTTGTTTATTTTTCTATCATAACAAATTGAAAGGATATGCATCATTCATTTTGTCATACAACTTTTGTATAACTGTTGTTAGATGATGGATCTGCACTGTACAGTTTGGTATCAAGTTCTTTTTACAGACCGTTGTTAACGTTCAGGCTTCAAAAGACAATCCTGAATGTTTTATCTTTTTCAAACTATTGAACAAAAGCAATTTCTTCACACTGATTGCCATCAAGGAGATCCTTGAATTCTTTAATGATCACACCTACTGCAATATGGATACTTTATCAACATTTTATGCATCTTTTTATGACTGATAGCGGCATTGTTTGGGGATAACTTCAGATCTAGGATAAAGTTACCTAACGGTCCTTCAACAACAATACATTAAAATAAGGCTTTTACAAGGATTTAAGGAAATAAAAATCCTGAATGATTAACAGAATGAGGAGCAACTGGTGTGCAACTTTGTTTACTACACCTGTACGACACAGGTGCACAGCTACTATATCAATGAAATACTTCTGCACAGGTGAGTACAAGGCCTAGTCATAAGAAGCAGGTGACAAGATGAAGTTAGAACTTGTTTTGCAAAAGAGAATACCCGTTAACAATAAAGTATGAAAATTTAAATAAACTGCTTCAAAATGACCCAATACTGATTGCTAAAAACATGACTGCTTGATAATCTGCTGGTTCCATTACAAACATCTCATGGTCCAAGACATGAGTATGACAATTAACTGTATGATTTTGTTTTAGAACAGCTAGAGAAGAGGTCACTACAGGATTTCTGTTTTCTCCACCACCTAATTTACATCACTTCACCCTGTCTCAAACCAGGAGGCGTATGTAAGGGAACCAGCAGAATGTGTGTAGAGTGAGAACAATACTTCTATGGCATGACCATGTTGGTCAAAATGAAAACACAAAGTAATTTCCTCCAAGCCACCTTACAGCCACAGCGATCTTTCTCATGAAGGACAGATCATAATTAATCTAACAACTAAGTAAAATACTGTTCAAGTTATTCACTCACACACAACTGGCATTTTAAATGGTGTAAGCGGTATAATTATATAGATGTAATTATGATTTCTCCACCACCTAATTTACATCACTTCACCCTGGTCATGACAGTGACACTGTCATTATAACAAACCAAATGTTCCACATCAAACAATTAGTGATCATTATCATGTCATCTATCCCGGAAAAGTATTTAAACTTTGCTCGGGTCTTAAGTTGTCCCAAAATTGACAAATGACATTATAATTATATAGTAAAATGACATTGCAATATCATACAGTTTGATTTCATGCACCAGCAAAGTCTCACACATTCTTCTTGGCATCTATCCTGTATTCCCATCAACCGGGCTCCTAGCTTGATCAAATCTGAACTATTCCAACAAGTTACAAAAACAGTCCCATGATCTGTTGTTGCTTTAAATTTTGCTCATATAAAATATTGGATTTTCTGATGGAATCAAGATTATGAGAACTGCATGTGTCTGTTTGACTCTATAATGCAATGTTGATGTATAAATTAATAGTACATATATGTATGTATGCATTCGTGACTGTTATTTCTTCTTGGAAAACTGCTGTCCGAAGGAGTTTCTAACCATGCTAACTGACTTAAGACAATTCTATGCTATGTTTATAACATATACTTTCAATTTAAAAAGCAATGTTTAAAGAAAGTCTTTTATACATACCCAGTAGTCAATTTTGCTACTAAGATATTATTCAACGAAAGCTGCCACCAGAATCTTTTTTATTTCCAAGTGTATAAAAATTATGTGTATCTGGTTTTATTATTTGTATATTTGAAGAAACTGAATGTGGAGCCGCCGTGGTGCAATGATAGCGCGTTCGCGTCAGGATCGGAAGGGCTCGGGGTTCGATCCCTACCATCGCCATGTCGGTAGTGTCCTTAGGCAAGACACTATTTCCACATTGCCTCTCTCTCTTTGAGGTAAATTCCATCTGGAATGAGTCTCGAGAGTGATTGATATAAGTAGTATTAACTTGTTTCGCAATCGAGAAAAAATAAATTAGTATGAATATTAAAGAATCAATAAGAAACTGAAATTTGATGTCTCTTGTTTTTCACAGGTTCAGGGGTAAAGATTGTTCCTCTAATTTGTAATTTATAGCACTATAAAAGCACAAGTTCATTTCTATTATGAATAGGCAAAAGGCTTTTAATATATGGTGGTTTATAGTCTCTCAAGTAGCTATAAACTTCTTCTGTTATCTGTTAATGTACTTTTAAATAATCAATTCAACAAAATAAACAGAATGATATAGGATGGGATCTAAAGAAAAGCAAGTGTAGTCAACTAAATCTTATCCCAGCTTTCTGTAGAAAAAAGAGTAACAAATAAAGAGTCAGAGCTCTATCTAGAGCAAGTGATCAAGTGGTCAACAGTTTTTACATGATGCATGAACTAATTCCTTTCTAAAATAACACTGGGTCACTATCATCATAGCTTAAAATCCTGACTTATATGTAACATATCCTATACAGGGATTTTAGGCCTCATGGTTATGTATTCGTTCTAAAACTTTTCTATGTGTTTATCGACTGTGGTATTTCTATTTGTCAAAAAATTACAGTTTAAAGACAGGAAAATGGGTATTTTATATCAATTTTATAGTCACACAAGAATAAATGTAATAATGACTTAGTCTGTAGTGTAACAGTTTATTTACATGCTCCACTACCGTGACATTACAAACTATCGGTTTCGTTTAATTTAGCTACAGTATCATTAACATATTTTCAAATAATTAACTTTTTATTACCATGTTTACCATACAATAGTATAGATATTAAGACACATATTTTCTACATGCCTTGCATTTCTGTCAATGCTTTAAAATGTTATTATGTTTAAATATGATAATTATATGTGCCACTGAGTATATGATTTTACACTGATAATTTTAAAGCTCAATATTTCTTGAGACCATACCCGACTCAGATACATGTATATACATAGCAAGAAACCAGTCAAGAACTTAATTCAGTCACTTAGGCCAAACCTACAGGAGGCTGCAGGCTGCTGCTCATCTCGGAGGTTGCAGGTTCGAGCCCCGCTGGGGTCACGACTGTACCTCCTCATCAGTGCTGATTTTTCCAGGAAGCAGACTCGAGAGTGACTCTATAAGCTACAAGCTTTCTTCACAAAATAAATTAGTATAAACTAACTGCACCAGCAACATAAGTGATAGCAACAGCAAGGTCTACTACAATCAGGACACATTAATTTGGCTATGTGAAAATTCTCATTAATCATGTATCTTTTAATCTGTTGAGATACATCCTTCAACTCCAATGACTTTATAAGTTAACACTTTGGTGTGATTATCACATTTATTGTTGTTTATAATCCCCATGACAAGATAACATTCAAAGGTTTCTATGTAAGTTAAAGAAGTCAAAAACCTTTAGCCAGGACTAATGTCCCCATGGCTTTACAAGTAACATGTTTAAAGGACAAGTATCATTCTGTAAACAGATCTAAGACTTAGTGGAACTCCACCTGTCCTAAATCTTTTATCTAACACAAGATCCGGTTTGGTACCGTACCAGCTTAAATTATATACTGGTCCTTTTAATATCTTAATTTAAAATTTGGGCAAATTGGTAACGGTAATGTAGTTGCAAATGAAATTTCGACTTAAAAGGCATCAGTCTTCCTCAGAAAATTTAATGACTACCTTAAAATCTTCCTTGTCATCCACTCTGATTGTTCTTTCCTACCTCCAATTTATGACAAGATACCTCTCAGTATTTATGACACTGTATGGGTATTATCAACACCATGATGGGTAATTGTCCACTTTAAGTCTGACAGGAAGTAGATAACATTCCCCTGTAGTTTCTGTCCTACTGTTTACCTGGGATAATTACCTTTGATCAAACTAGCTAATTAATGCCTGTTGTCCTCTATAAATGGCAAATATAACAGGTGAAAACAGTGCTTAAACCTTTACATTAATCAAAATTCAACATACCAGTACAGTCACAAGTACCCCACAGTAGTGACTACCCATATATGAATATTAATTGTTTACTAAAATTTGTTTCTTTTTGCCATTATAGTATACTAATTAAGGTCACAAAGCTAATTCATTCAATAATCCCCGTAAAAGAGTCATCTTTAAAAAGATTTCATATTGAGAAAATCTTGTATTTAACTGCTTTATCCAAACATCTCCTACAAAGATTACCCCCTCATTTAAATTTCATAGGTTAAAAATTTCAAATTTATATGTTAAATAGGTAGCTGAAGAAAATCACATTCCTTAATGTCATATCAAACATGAAAAATGTTTTTGAAGAAACTGAAACTGTATTACATAGTTTGCATTTCTCCGATTTCAAGGGACCCACTTAAAGATTGTTGGAACATGAACATGGATATTAATCCATTCAAATCTAATTTTTGTGGGCTTTTATCACCGCCAATGAAGTATGCCATATTGATTGATTTATTGTAAAAGTTAGAAAATTTTTCTCAATACCAGTTTCAAAGGATGTCACAGGAGCCATGGAAGACTTCCAATTATTGACTTGTACTTTCGGTGAATCTCAGTCTGACTATCTGAGGGGATACTGTATGGCTACAAAGTCTGTTTTGACCAAAAAAAAATCTGGTTTTGGGCAACCCGATCCTACCTGGCGAAACCCCCCGACCCTAGGTGTTTTTTTTCAAACCCCCCCCCCCCCAATATTATTTAAGTGTCTGTTCCCTATCTACCTAACATTTTTGGGACCGTTGCCCTAAACACAGATTGTTCTTATCTAACCTAAGAGAGATTCTTTGGATTAAAAAAAAAGTTTGTCCCCTGGTCCTTACCCTAACTAGCATTTTTGGGACCATTGCCCTAAACACAGATACTTTTTGGGAGGGCCTTTGGAGCTGCAAGATGAAGATTGGTCCTCACACATTTATTGATACCATAATCATGATCATTTGTGAACTGAGCAATATTGTCAGTTGACTCATTTGGAAACTACCTAAATTGTTCAAACAGTATAGGCTACACTACATATATCAGACTACACAGTTGTCTTGACAAGCAGACTGGATCTTTGTCTATTAAGCTGTAGACTGGCATCAGTCGTTAAGAGTCATGCCTCATGTCTTTTCTGGGCATTTTTACAACATCTTCACAATTTCTCCTTCCATTGACTCTTTGATTCAGACAAATTTTTGACAGAGATACTTTCTAAAAAGAAAAAAAGACATCTCAATCTCAACAGACTTTTACCAGTCTAATTAAAGGTCCAATACTAAGGAAAGCGAAAGTTCAACTTTAAAAAACACAGAAATAAGTTATTTTTAATAAAAAATGAAAGTTGGAGTAGAAATCTAAAAAACCACAGTACATGTACACTTACTTTCTATGCTTAGAAGAAAGTACAAAGACCTGGGTGGTCATTTTGTCGAATCACGAGATTTCAACATACAACACAAACTTTTCTTGACACTTTCTTACCACACATTATAAGTCGTGTAAGGAGACTGCCTTGAAAAACTGTCATAAATTTAGCCTAGTAGTTTTTGGACCTTTAAGCCGTAATGCTTTACAAATTCAAACAAACTCAGACATCATGCTTTAATAAGCCGACCAGTTAGAGCTGGCCAGTTACCAATGTTCTTGGCAATTACCAACACAGTATTCTTTCTGTTGTCAGACTCATAGTCTAATGCATTTAAACCTGTAACATATAACTATTATATGTCATAAAAGAAAATGAGATTATGTGAACAAAGTGTGGGCATCACATGGGCCAAGTACTGCCCCGAGGTAATTAGAAAAAGGTTGTAATTCTGTGAACTGCCTTGTAGGATATGTTGTTATGTCGTTCAAACTGAACCACATCAGGTAAAAGAATGTTGTAAAACAATAAGACATGCCCATAGTGACATGCATACTGTCACCTGTACATCAGTGACATTATAATAATGCTTATTATAATTAAGACTAAGCTGAATGTACAACAACATCATTCTTTCTCTTGAAGACTTCATAAACACTCTTTACAGAAGAAAAAGGCTTGTTGACCAGAAACTTGGGAACAGCATTGTGTACCTGTACAATTAATAACTTCTTATTAGTCACAAAACTGAGGGTCCACAAAAACTGGGAATACTGCAGGATACGTTTCCTACTTCCTGCTACCCTGCTACAAAAATAGTCATGATATGAAACCAAACTTGGTAACCCCACCTGAAAAAACAGGGTTAGAAATGAAATAAAAAGGTTAATTTACAAGGGTTGTACCTTCACTAAGTTGTATGTTGGCGATACAATACTTCTGTGTTCACTGTATATGACAAAGATGTTGATCTTAATGATTAGTTTGACAAAGGGACATGCACAATGTAGAAAATACCTTGTATTGTAGGACAGGCTTGATCTTTATTTGCCTGATGGATTTAAACAAGATCATGTTGCATTTACAATTGCTAAGGAAGGTTTTAAACTTTGAAATTGCTTGAACCAAAATTGTCCTTTCATTCAGATTAAATGCCATTGACTTGAACTCACGACATGCAAGAGACATTGCACTTTTTAGAGTTTGATTTACTGACAAGGGTGTGCTGTGAATTCATATACATTCCCATAGAATGACCTTCTCTGCACTAATCTTAGCCTCTGACTTTTAATCATTTAATGTGATCACACAATAAATGTCACAATTTAGTGCCTCTTGCCATTTTTAGAGGACACCAAGCCGACATCTTTGTCGATAAATAAATATTTCTACCCTGATATTTTTTTTCTGTGAAAACATAGTACTTCAGTCATGTCAGTAATGTTAATTGTACATAGTCTAGAATATACTCTTGATAAATATTCCATACTGTGTGTGGTAATTATTGCAATTTCCTTTTCAAGAGAAAAAATTCATTGTTTACATTGGCAAGTGCTTTTTTTCTCCAAAACTTGGCATTTTTTATAGACCTTTTGTATTTGTATCAATTTGCGTAGCTCGTCTGAGAAAGAAACTTTCAAACCCTCACACCTTTTATGCTTCACTTTCATAATCTTTCTTTTGATATGAAAGTGTCACAGTGACACTTAGTGTGGGTTAAACCTAAATCCTCATGGGCTGAATGAAAACCAAAATAAGCTGGCCTCAGAAATTCTCCATTAATCACATTCAGCTGCACACATTTCCAGACTGTATACTGTATAACCTTGTCTCTGTGACTTGCAGGCAGGCTCTGCTTTGAAGAATAAACAAATGACAAGTTATGCTTATTTATCATTCAAACAGCAAATATATTAATCTATAAATTTCTTGGCAAAAAATGAATATGTGCGAAATGAATATGTGCGTGACATACACTGTAAACAGTTTCTCCTGCCCCCACAGTTTCATTTCAGCAATTTGCCTTCTCATTTCAACAAGACAACAACACATATACATTTAAATGCAAATTACTACAAAAAAGCTGTCATGCTGTAATGCTAAATTACTTAACAAACACAGGAAGATAATGGAAGTTAGTACTTTGTTTTTATTTTTACCCCATGCTGTATTTCAAAATACCTGGGTGAATAAAAGAAATGTTCTGTTCTGTTCTTATTTTTACTATATATCATTCTTAAACCAAAACATAAGGTGACCTTTTTAATCTGCATGTACCAATTGATATCTAAAGCTGTATTTAATACAGAAACCATTTGTGTATTCAAGTTTTCAAAAATCCTCTTAGAAAAGTTATCGCCTTCAAAGCAAGGCCAAATACCTTCACAGTTATTGAAGAATGTAGTTAAAACCTTTTTTGTGTTATTAGTAAATGGTTAGTCGAATAAAGAAATTGTTTGCACTGGCAATTGAAAGAATTAGGTAGGAAATTGTTGATCTTTTCATTCAAATAACGAAAGGAAAGATTACATCAAATTATGTTTCAAAATTATAGACAACTACATGTTATCAAGTCTATCAATTCTTAAAAAATTTTAACAGTTCAAATTCGCGATTGATCCTTGTATAATTTTGCACTAAGCATAATTTAATAGCTACAATGTGCTCTTTCACTTGTCATATATTTAAATGTGATTAATTTATTTCTTGTCTCATTATTTGTTTAAATCATATATACATTGTAAATTGATAATGACTTGAACTTAATCATGTTAATGGTACATGTGGTAAATACAAATTTATAATTTTTACGAATTTGGATTTTCAAATTTAGCATTATCCGATTTATATAGAATATTTGCAGCACATACAATTTTATCATGTTTAAAAAAAATGATTTTGTCTTTGATATAATTAGACTTTTTCAGTATCGACGATTCACGAAAATGACGAATTAACAAGTAAGGGATTGTAGCTGTAAGCATATCTTGGATCATTACATATCATATATTGATAATCTAGAGAACTGATTGTTTCTAATTCATGCCCTTTAATTGTTCTGACAAAAAAAAACTTTCTACAGTCAGAGCTAACATTTTGTATTGATCAAACTTGCTCTACACATACAAAGCTTTTTTGGACATCAAAATATATTTAGATTTGTTTTCTTTGCACTTTTGCTTCAGTAATCGTACCAATATTACGGAAACAATTTCACCTAAATGCTCTTAACAGAAGATACCAATAAATCACAAGCGGTTAAACAAAACTTAATAAACTATTAGAATTGATTTATCATCTTTATTCAAAAATCTGTTTCATGTAAAATTGACACTTTTCCTCTTTTAGCTTAACTAATTCAGCTTCCCAATTAGACCCATTTTTTAAATTTATCTGGTATTTTTAGTTTTCAAACCTTAGAAAAACACCCATTCAAAAACTACCATGCTGGCTTCAACATCAAATTAATTAAGACAATTACTCTGGCTAACATGGGTGTCATTGAATTCCTTAGCACACAGATAAAATCTTATATACATATACTTACTAGGAGGCCCTTTCCCCGTGCCCTGATTGAAATTTACATCTATTTTAACATCCCCTTCTTTTGATAATCTTATAGCAGTAATTCCATAATAATAGAGATCTCTATAACTATCCTGGGAAGAATTTTGCTCAAAATATTGTGCACATTGATAACACACTGCCCAGGCTTGTTCCTCACTTATGCTGTTGTTGAAAGAATACAATATATCCTGTAAACAGATAAATTCCTCATTAGAATTATTTGACACTTCTTCGCTCTTTTGAGCCATGTTTTGAACTGACAACAAATTGTCGCTTACAGCATGCCGAAAAATATTATAAAAGGGAAGTTACTGTGCTACGCCATTTGCAATAATGTAAGGGAGGCAACTTTATAAATTACAAGTTTCAAGACAAAATAGGTTGTCTTTCATTAGAGTGGTTGAGCTTTCTGTATTTGGCATTAGGGCAAGGAGCTTACAATCACAATATATCCCGATCTACAGATTTAGGAAACAATGTGTAGCTAGCATTTTGGGGTTAATCATCCAGCTTTATGTATATACCATTGTATAGTTATATTTTCTTACATTCTAATATCACTTCAGTAGTAATAATGATAATAATCATTGTTCATACTGTAATGAAACAATGCCACTCCCGGTGACAGTAAATTATGCCCAAATAGAGCAGTTTCACTCATTTTGATTGAAGAACTGTGTTGTCAAAGTCAGTTATGTAAAGATTACTATAAGAGGCCAGTTTTGACACTTTCTTCTTTCAGGTTACCCAAAACTGCAAAACGTAGTGTTTTCATATATATTTGTGATATTCACATAATCTTTGCTTACCCACAAATATGGTCTTTTGTTGTCTTTAGCTTCCACAATCCTTTTGAGACATTGACTTCAAAGACCTGAACGTTCAAATGACTTTTACAGTCCACTCCATTTTCCTACACAAGTATCATATTTTGGCCTGCATTATTCTTGCAACAGCCCAACACCCAATAGCTGGAAATTGATGTAGTACTAGTGAAAGAAGTACGGGAATTCTAAATGAAAGTTTCTGGCAAGAAGCAGAATACAAAGATGTGACAAATGTTAAGAACTCCTTACATGCGGGGTATGAAAGTAAGTTACTTATTTAGCAATTATTATGTTATCTTCCTTTTTAATGCAGTCATGTAGTCTTTTAAATATCTGAAATAATTCTGTGTGGGATGATGAATTCAAAGATAATCACAATAAAAAGCTAACAGCTATTCTGGGACAAACCATTCCCATAAAAGTAATATCCTTTCCCAGAAGTTTCCTCCTTACAGTACCCTTTTAATGTAGTGCATAGCAAGGTTTGAACCCACAACCTCCACCACACAATGATGACCTTTAAGAAGCTATTACATGTACACTACTTTAGCTCCATTGTAGCCCTAGACATTTTCAACCCCATTGGAAGGTCATTTTTAAAGACAAATTACATTTTAATACAAGTTACATGTACATAGTAACTAGAGAATATTTGACCATGAATTTCAAAGTAGTTTTCATGTTTCTTTACATGAAATGGAAATTGTCCCACACCAAACTAATGGTGCTCGCAATGAGAGGGGTCTCTGAAGTAAGAAATGGCTGGCCTTTTAAGTAGGGGTGACTCTATTATAAACAAAACAAAACATATTACCTTTACTTTACCATGATAACATAGTCTGGGCCTAAGCTAGAACAGATTGTAGGTTTTATGAAGCACTAAGTCAATCTGTCAGCATTTACTTCAACCATGTAACATTCAAATATACATTTCAATAAAGCAAGCTTGTTTTAAAGGGCATAAGTCAAGAATAAAGGCAAAAGGTTAACAATGACATATCAACTTCTTGCTGTTTGGAAAGGAGGTGCATGCAGTAAATCAATGATTATGTATACATGTAATACTATTAGTACTGATTTGTGAAATCACAATTAAAAAAACACAAATTCATTCATCAAATTTATTTCTCTGTAATAATTGATTGCTAAAAGAATACATTTCACAGTTTATTTAAAGAAATTGGTCCCTTTTAAACATTCAGGGAAATACTCTTGGTGCACAGGTCCTTTGATCCCTGGATTGTACTGGTAGCCTTTCCCATAACCTGAAACACAAGTCAGAGTGACTTTAATATATCAAAATATTTAAGAATTTGCTCATACAATAACCACTGTCACCCACTGTGAATATTCAATGGAATTTCAGCTTAACCTGTAGCCAGAGCTATGGAAAAACTTGAAAAAACTAAAGGGAAACAAACTGGCATAATGAAATCTACAACTGTTCAATTAGAGCAAGCCCTGTGGCATAGAGATCTAGCATCATATTTCTAACCCAGAGGGTGTGGGTTCGAATTCTGGCAGCAGAAATTGATTGTGACCCTACTACCTCCTTCAGCTCAAGTGCTTGTTAGATCTTGAATAAGTAGTCACTGAGACAGTATCAGTTGCATGGACTTTGGTGTACATTCAGTTTAAAACAAATTTTAACTAGCCGAGGGGACCCCGACACCCCTACACAGTATAAAATCAGTAAATTGATGCTTGATTATTGGACCTGCATATCTTAAGGCTCTGTGAATATAATTAAATTTGACCAGCGGGTTTGGAGATTAAAGGACAAGATTTTACTATCCAAGCCCCCTGTGTCCTTTGATCTAGGACCAGAAACATGACCAGACAACTAGCATGGTGCTTATCACTTCGAAGTATCATTAAATTCTGACCAGGGATTTTGGAGATTTAGCGCCACAAGATTTTACCATCTCGAGCCCCCTGTGACCTGACCTTTAACCTAGAGACCCGAAACCTAGACCATGCACAACTAGGCATTGTACTTATCACTTGTGTGAAGTATCAATAAATTCTGACCTAGGGTTTTGAAGATTTAGCGTCCACAAGATTTTACTATCCCGAGCCCCTGTGACCTTGACCTTTGACCTAGAGACCCGAAACATAGACCATGCACAACTAAGCATTGTACATATCACTTCTGTGAAGTATCATTAAATTCTGACCAGGGGTTTTGGAGATTTAGCGTCCACAAGATTTTACCATCTCGAGCCCCGTGACCTTGACCGTGAACTAGAGACCCGAAACATAGACCATGCACAACTAGGCATTGTACTTACACTTGTGTGAAGTATCATCAAATTCTGACCAGGGGTTTTGGAGATTTAGTGTCCACAAGATTTTACTATCCCGAGCCCCTGTGGCCTTGACCTTTGACCTAGAGACCCGAAACATAGACCATGCACAACTAGCCATTGTACTTATTACTTGTGTGAAGTATCATTAAATTCTGACCAGGGGTATTGGAGATCTAGTGTCCACAAGATTCCGTCTACAGACAGACAGACAAGCTGAATCCAGTATACCTAAATAACTAAATGTTCAAGCAAGTTCACCAACGTACAGAATGCATGGACCAACAGAATGTTACATCTGCTATTCTTTGACATTCTTGATTAAAATCTACTTCTTCAATTGCAATCAGTGCAGACCTAGGTTGGGATGAAGAACAAAGCTGACTTAACAATGCAACAATATCGATACGTTTATCACTATCTTTTAGTGTACTGTGCAAATACTATTGATTCTTTGATATATACCGATGTTTTTCATTAGTTTGGTCGATGCATTTCTCAGATGTAAGGGAACTCCTGGCAGAGGTCCCTGGTGACTGTGTATGCAAGCTTTTGCCTTCTGGTAGGCAGTGCAAGCCTCCACTGACTTTGGAGCTCTTGATAGATACACTACACACTCAGCCAGAGGTTTCTGAAAACGCACAACAAATTTGAAAGCAAAATAAGACCGACAACACATCTAAGTCATCTTAATTCAACAACAGTTTGACCCTCTCAGACATATATTTTCAATGTTTTTGGACTGGATGTAAAAGTCATAGGTCTGTATTACAGGAATAAGCAAATTTATTGCAAGGAAGCGTTGCAAACCGCAGCAATAAGTTTGTTTATTCCTGTAATATTGACCTATAGCCGGCTTAGTGTTTCCAACCTACACATAATTTGCATCAACATATACAGAGATTTAGGGTGGAGCTTAGCTCTGTGAAAAATCATTGAGCCAGAACATGCTGTTAATATACGCATCACCTCTTGCTAGTGAAGCTTCCCATGAAGATTTGTTGAGTTCCAGCCTGAGGTTGCTGATAAAATAGCGAGGACACCTATGTATAGTCTCTACATAGTTCAATCATTGGAAAAGGAACACAGGGAATAATGAGTATTAGGAATGTTATAATTTAATAGTCTTTATAAATATGTGCAACAATTTTATTTCTAGTAAAGACAATGACTATCCATGTAAAAAAATTGCCAATCCATGCATTTTGTAAGGTTTATTCACTTCTACCTGCTAACAAGAGAGATAATCCAGTACAAGATATTTCTTGCATGTTTTTAATGCATTCATCAAGACTACCATCTTTTTTCACAATAATGCAGTAAGGACATTTTAAAGAGTAACAAGAGCCATGTTAGACATGGCCATCCCCCCTGCCTAGTGCTCTTTCTATGACCAAGAAACTCGAGGTGAGAGGAATGGATATGGTATAGGTTCTAACTTAATAAAATATTAGTCATTATAATGAGTTGAGGGTTATTCATCTGCACTGTCGCACTTCTACTCTAAAAATCTGAAATCTGAAGCTTTGCACAAACGTTTTATGTGAAAAATCAATAAAGGGAGATAACTCAAAACCAGGGTAAGTTTGAGTTATGGTTCTTGGACACTGCACTGCACTTTGAATTTGAATCAATTCAGTTCAGTACTTCAGGAGTTATGGCTGGAACAAGAAAACTCAAGATATATAATTCAAAAATAGGACAAGCTAAAGTTAAGGTCCTTGTACACTGCACTTCCTCTCAATGTCCTGTCTGTGTGTAAAGTTTAAATAAATTCCCTTGAATACTTTCATAGTTATGCTCCAGACGAAAGTGTTACGACGGACACATGGACGATGCCCATTACCATATCCCCTTGGCTTGGTGGCGGGATAATTAAATTCCTGTAACAAGACCACCATTCAGATTGGCATAAAGAAGTCTTTATATCGAAATGATCTTTTTATCTAGACCTTTTTACTATGAAATGGGCCATTTGGGTCCGAAATGTTAAGTCTTAATAGTGAGGGCTGTCTAAATATCTGGTGGTCTTAATACAGGAACTTTACTTGTAACAGAAAAGGCTCAAGGAATTTTTTTATTCTGGCCAATCTTTTGCTTTTGAGGCCCCCTCTCCCTGTTTATATCTTGGCAAGTATTTTTTACCTCACATTCTGGTCTACCAATGAAATGACAGGCTTGGTATGTGGATACAGCTAACATTAAAGCCTGTGGGTCTGCTATACCTAAAATAACAATAAAATATTAATTTTAATTCATTTCTTAACAAGAGGAAAAGATGGTATATATCGCTCATCTGAGACCTACTCAAGACAATATGTGACCAAACTTCAACCCTAAACTAAATACTAGATCATATGGAAACCCCCAAAAGACTGCTTTATAAACTGAGAAAGTTGTAGTAACAGAATACCTTGCAAACAAACTAAAAAGAGATATAGTTCTTGGCAATAACCTGTAATTTGTCAAGATAGAGTTATGGTTCTTGTACACGCACTCCTCTCATTGTGCTTGACCATGTTGAAGTGTACTGAATCCAACCAATAGTTTTCGATAATGCTCCGACAAGTAAAAGTAACAAAGGGCAAAACTCTGAAATGAGTCAAGGGGGGGGGGGGGGGGGGGGGGGGATAGAGTTATGGTTCTTGTACACGACTCCTCTCATGTGCTTCATTATGTATGAAATTGTATGAATTCCAACCAGTAGTTTTCAAGTTAGCTCCGACAAGGAAAACTAACAAAGGGCAAAACTCTGTAATTATTCAAGATGGAGTATAGTTCTTGTGCACTGCACTTCCTCTCAATGTGATCATTGTATGAAGTTGTATGAATTCCAACAAGTAGTTTTCAAAGTTATGCTCCGGACAAGGAAAAGAACAAAGGGCAAAACCTGAATTAGTCAAGATGGAGAGGTTCTGTGCACGCACTTCCTCTCAATGGCTGATCATTGTATGAAGTGTATTGAATCCAACTTGTAGTTTTCAAGTGATGCTCCGGACAAGGAAAACTAACAAAGGGCAATAACCTGAATTAGTCAAGATGGAGTTATAGTTCTTGTGCACTGCACTTCCTCTCAATGTGCTTGATCATTGTATGAAGTTGTATTGAATTCCAACAAGTAGTTTTCAAGTTATGCTCCGGACAAGGAACAGCAACAAAGGGCAAAACCTGTAATTAGTCAAGATGGAGTTTGGTTCTTCTGCACTGCACTTCCTCTCAATGCTTGACCATTGTATGAAGTTGTATTGAATTCCAACTTGTAGTTTTCAAGTTATGCTCTGGACAAGGAAAACTAACAAAAGGGCAATAACTCTGTAATTAGTCAAGATGGAGTTATAGTTCTTGTGCACTGCACTTCCTCTCAATGTGCTTGACCATTGTATGAAGTTGTATTGAATTCCAACCCGCAGTTTTCAAGTTATGCTCCGGACAAGGAAAACTAACAAAGGGGCAAAACTCTGTAATTAGTCAAGATGGAGTTATAGTTCTTGTGCACTGCACTTCCTCTCAATGTGCTTGATCATTGTATGAAGTTGTATTGAATTCCAACTTGTAGTTTTCAAGTTATGCTCCGGACAAGGAAAATGCAACAGACCGCCCGACCGACCAACCACCGGGTGACTCCTATATACCCCCCTAAACTTCGTTTTGGGGGTATAATCATAAACAAAAACATTCAGTTTGACCTTGACAAGACAATCCTGCTGACAATTTATATGATGATTGGGTTGTAAATGTCACCTGTATAGCATACACAAGGTTTTAACCGGGTGACCTAGTTTTGACTTCAGATTACTCATATTCAAACTCAACCTAAATTTCATCAAGACATTTCATCAAGACAATCATACTGTTCAAGTTTCATGAAAATACAACAAAAATTGCATACACAAGGTTTTTGTATGATTTGACCCCGTGACCTAGTTTTTGACCCCACAGATGATCCATATTCAAACTCCATCTAGATTGCATCAACATAATCATTCTGACCAAGTATCATGAAGATCCAATGAAAACTGCAACCTCTCTTGCATACACAAGGGTTTTCTATGGTTTGACCCCTTGACCTAGTTTTTGACCCCAGATGAACTATATTCGAACTTGCCCTAGATTTCATCAAGGCAATTATACTAAACAAGTTTCAGGTAGATTCAATGAAAAATGCAACCTCTATTGCATACACAAGGTATTTCTATGATTTGACCTAGCTTTTGACCCCAGATGACCCAAATTCGAACTTGACCTAGATTTCATCAAGGCAATCATACTGACCAAGTTTCATGAAAATCCAATGAACAAGAGCTGTCAGTAGGACAGCGTGCTCGACTTTTCTCAGTGCTTGCCAATAAAACAAAACTTCAACAGAAAAAGAAAAAATCAAGGATCTGTATAAACAAACCAAAAGTAGTAAGATATTAAGTCAAGAGTTATCACACTTAATTATTTGATATCCCTGAATACTACAGCAAAGTTTTAGATTAATACTTCAAGTGGTTAATGATATAATTTCTTATGTGCATGACAGTGCCAGTTGCACACAAGACTTTAACTAGGAATTTCTAAGTACAAATCAAGAAACATTTTCACAGAGTTATCTTCTCTTGCTTACAGATAGGTCTCATGATGGTACATAAGTATTCCAACTTTCAAAGTAATATCTCAAATGGTTAAGTCAACAAGCAGACAAGAATGAAAATTTTAACTGAGTTTCTAAGCCAAAAAGGGCCATAATTCAAATGAAATCCTTGACAGAGTTACCTTCTCCTTCCTATGTTTGGGGATCATGATGGTTATCAAGTATTCCAACTTTTAAAGTAATATCTTAAACAGTTCAGTCAAAAAGTGGACTGGTACAAAAAACTTAACTGAGTCGATAAAGGGCCTTAATTTTAAAAACAAATCCTTGACAGAGTTACCTTCTCTTGCCTACAGAAGGGGGTAAGGATGCAAACAAGTATTCCAACTTTCAAAGTAATATCTCAAAGGGTCAAGTCACTAAGTGGATTTTACTCCTATTCAATGTATTTTCAAAGTCAAAAAAGGGGCATAATACTGATAAAAAGATCAGTAGGACAGCGCGCTCGACTTTTTTAGTGCTTGCCAATAAAACAAAACTTTGACAGTTAAGGGCACACAATACTTTAACTAGGAATTTCTAAGTACAAATCAAGAAACATTTTCACAGAGTTATCTTCTCTGCTTACAGATAGGTCTCATGATGGTACATAAGTACTCCAACTTTCAAAGTAATTTCTCAAATGGTGAAGTCAACAAGTGGACAAGAATGAAAATTTTAACTGAGTTTCTAAGTCAAAAAGGGCCATAATTCATATAAAATCCTTGACAGAATTACCTTCTCCTGCCCATGTTTTGGGATCATGATGGTAAACAAGTATTCCAACTTTCAAAGTAATATCTCAAACAGTTTAGTCAAAAAGTGGACTGGTATGAAAAACTTAACCAAGATTCTAAGTCGATAAAGGGCCTTAATTTTTAAAACAAATCCCTGACAGAGTTACGTTCTCTTGCCTACAGACGGGGGTAATGATGTAAACAAGCATTCAAAGCAATATCTCAAAGGGTAAAGGCAATAAGTGGATTTTACCCATATTCAATGTATTTTCTAAGTAAAAAAGGGGCATAATTCTGTTCAAAACCTTGACAGAGTTATGTACTCTTGTCTGTTGATGTAGGTCATGATGGTAAACAAGTATGGTAACTTTCAAAGCAATACCTCCAATGTTTTTTAAATAAAGTGAGGTGGTACGAAAAACTTAACCAAGCTCAATACACTTTCTAAGTCAAAAAAGGGCCATAATTCTGTCAAAAACCTTGACAGAGTTATGTACTCTTGTCTTAGATGGAGGTTATGATGGTAAACAAGTATGGTAAGTTTCAAAGCCATACCTCTAATACTTTTGAAATAAAAAGGAGGTGGTACGGAAAACTAACCAAGCTCAATACACTTTCTTAGTCAAAAAGGGCCATAATTCTGTCAAAAACCTTGTCATAGTTATGTACTCTTGTCTGTAGATGGAGGTTATGATGGTAAACAAGTATGGTAAGTTTCAAAGCCATACCTCTAATACTTTTGAAATAAAGTGGGGTGGTACGAAAAACTTAACCAAGGTGTGACACCAACGCCGGGGCGAGTAGGATAGCTCCCCTTTTCATACAAAAGTCGAGCTAAAAAACTACACAGAGTTATGTACTCTTGTCTTTGGACGGAGGTAAATATGGTTAATAAGTATGGTAACTTTCAAAGCAATATCTGTAATGGTTTTGAAATAAAGGTGGGTTGGTACGAAAAACTTAACCAAGTTCAATGCACTTTCTAAGTCGAAAAACGGACCATAATTCTGACAAAAACCTTGACAGAGTTATGTACTCTTGTCTGTTGATGGAGGTTATGATGGTTAACAGGTAAGTTTTAAAGCAATACCTCTTATGGTTTTGAAATAAAGTGGGGCGGTATGAAAAACTTAACCAAGGTGTGACACCAAACCTAACGCGAGCGAGTAGGATAGCTCCCCTTTTCTTCAACAAGAGCTGTCACATGACAGCACGCTCGACTATTCGAAAGGTTGTTGGTAAAATGGGTTTTTGTCAAAGAACAGGAGTATAGTGTAATTGTCTGTAAGATTAAGGTCAAAGATATGAAACTTGATCAAAGACCTTAAGTTTGTAAAGTACATTACATTCAAAAGCCTTACTCTGGATTCTGTAAGCCAACTGGAGGGAGGAGGGGATAATTTCAAAGAAATACATAACCTTGTAAATTTAATCATGAATAACTTTGTAACTTTTCAAAATGAAATGTATATAATTAAAAAGGCATGACCGCTGCATGCGCATAATTATTCTATGATATTTCAAAAAGAAAGCCATTTCGAGTATTTCCATGTTAGTCTGGTAAAAACTGTGACAAAATTCTAAGTTAAAAGGGGCATAAATGTCAAAAATCAAAAACATTGGTGAAGATGTTGACAGTAAACATACATTTTAAGTCCATAAAAAAATCAAAAGTTAAAAAAGGGCATAAATCTGTCAAAAATAAAAACAGAGTTATGGGGATTGTTTCCTCAGATGTAAATGTTGATGGTAGACACATACTTTGAGTTTCAAGTCAATACCTTTGATAGTATTCAAAACATTTGACTTTATAAAATCTTTTACCAAATATTCTAAGTTAAAAGGGGGCATAAATCTGTCAAAAATCAAAACAGAGTTATGGGGATTGTTTCCTCAGGTGTAGATGTTGATGGTAAACATATAGTTTGAGTTTCAAGTCAATACCTTTGATAGTATTCAGGATATTTGACTTTATTAAAAACTTTAACAAAAAATTCTAAGTTAAAAAGGGGCATAAATCTGTCAAAAATCAAAACAAAGTTATGAGGATTGTTTCCTCAGGTGTAGATGTTGATGGTAAAGATATATTTTGAGTTTCAAGTCAATACCTTTGATAATATGCAAGATATTTGAATTTATGAAAAACTTTAACCAAAAATTCTAAGTTAAAAAGGGGCATAAATCTGTCAAAAATCAAAACAGAGTTATGGAGATTGTTTCCTCAGGTGTAGATGTTGATGGTAAAGATATATTTTGAGTTTCAAGTCAATACCTTTGATAATATGCAAGATATTTGAATTTATGAAAAACTTTAACCAAAAATTCTAAGTTAAAAAGGGGCATAAATCTGTCAAAAATCAAAACAGAGTTATGGAGATTGTTTCCTCAGGTGTAGATGTTGATGGTAAAAGATATATTTTGAGTTTCAAGTCAAGCCTTTGATAGTATTCAAGATATTTGACTTTATTAAAAACTTTAACCAACGCAGACGCCGACGCCGGGGCGAGTGCAATAGTCTCCTTATTCTTCGAATAGTCGAGCTAAAAACCTAAAAATGCAACCTGTAATGCATAGTCTTCTATAATTTGACCATGTGACCTAGTTTTTGACCCCAGATGACACATATTCGAACTCCACCTAGATTTCATCAAGGTAGTCATTCTGACCAAGTTTCATGAAGATCCAGTGAAAATGCAGTCTCTATTGCATACACAAGGTCAAGTGTGGACAAACAGACGACGGACACCAGGCGATCACAATAACTCACCTTCAGCACTTCTAAAAAGTTTTTACAAATTTTACAGGACCTGAATGCAATAAATATTACTGATGAATATCTCAGTAATAGACATCTGTCATCAGTTTGTCCTTTCATGTACACGATTGTATTACGAAATTGTACAGAAAAATGCTGTGAATCTGGTGGATGGATTGTCTAACAAAATCACAACGAGTTTCATGAGGACTGCACTGATCAGTGACCCCTTACCTACATCTTCACTAGCAAATTCAATCAACCGTCTTGCAATGTACAATGGTTCTTCACCTCCTTCCATCATTCTAGCCAGCCAGTAGAGGGCAGCACTATCACTGGATCCTCGCATTGATTTGTGCAAAGCTGAGATAGCATTGTAATGTTCTTCTCCTAGTTAAAACAGACATATCTAACAATGCAGCTTCATGTAAATATACAATAAAATAATTGCCAGGAAGAGGCTAAAATCAGTCTTTGTTCACAGGTAGTCTTTATAGAAACGACTTGTTACTGTAGAAGAACATTGTTTTCTCCAGGGCTGCTGGTGTTTATTTACAGGGCAATCTTTACTGGCAAGTGGTTTGACTGT